>OY744616.1:2118830-2186330 GCA_963556255.1 Allolobophora icterica | reverse complement strand
CAGCGTTTTACAGTAATTCGTCCCCATAGTCACAAGTAGTGTCTTCCAGTTTAAGACAATGGGGAGAGTGGAATTTTAATAACAATCACATACAGTGTTATTTTAGTTCCAGCATTAATTTCTATTCCAGTTCCCATTTAATTCCACTGCTATAATTTTTATTCTAGTTTTAGTTCCTCTTTAGAAATAAATTTCGTTCTTATTCTAGTTCCACGTCCTCTGTATAATTAATTTTAGTTCCAGTTCTAGTTCCACCAAAAGTAGGCCTATATTTGTAGTTCCACTTCTCTTTCAGCAGCCCTATTGCTTTCACCATATTTACTGCGTTGTCAGATATTATTAATAACTAGAGTATTTCCCTATCATATATGACAGAAAGGAGCCGTCGTCATTCCGCATAGTTATTAGTAAACGTTAGAATAATCGGTTGTGCAACCTAAAAATTAATTTTATTCTATTTCGTTCGCGTTCTAGAAAAATATTGAAATTTTCGTTTCTATTCTCGTTCTACATTTAGGCCTAATTTTCGTTCCAGTCTTCCTTCCGTGAAACTAATTTTAAATAATTATTATTCCTATTCAACAGAACTACATGTAAAATAACATTGATCACAAATTCATTCAACATAATGGAAGCTCTGGTAGAATTTATTAGAATTAAAGTGTTAATTAACATTTATTACAAAAATTACAAAATTGAGGGTTCTCCATTCTCCCATGGCGCAGCAAAATGCTCCTTCATGAAATAAATAGGAAAACCATCGATCTCTTCATCCTGTTCAATGGATAATATCCATTCAGATCAAGCTCTTCTTCGTCTATCCAATCTGCAATCCCTCCATTTTTTTCGCTCGCCCTTATAACCATCAGTCCACGTTTTTTTTTAAATTATCAAAAAAGTAATAATAAAAATTACTCAAAATGAGTGTCGTTTTTGCTAAAGTTAAATTGTTAAATTGTTAAATTTAATTACGTAGACCCGATTTGACTTCACATTTCTCAAAACCCCCTCCCCTCGTGTCAAATATCGACAGAAATTTATGATACTTTCCTCTTGGTGCGTAACGTCAACTATGGACGACCCCTTATCACGCAACGCCATTTTGACAAAAGCGATAGAGCTACGATCTATAACTTCACTGTCGTTTCTATTGTTCTCTTTGGTAAGTTATATATTCCTGTGTTTTTACGAATAATTGAAATGTAATTAATAATACATTAATCAGTTAATCTAATATATTCCAATGACTTACTTAATCCATAATAATTGTCTAGAAGTGACGTCATAAATACGCGACGAAGTCCAAATTGAGCAGTTGTGCGTTGTAACGGAAATTAAATTTGAAACACTGCTTTAATGTCATCTCTAAAGCAACAGGAAAACTACTAGATTCAGTAGTCCTTCAGTTAGTTCAGTAACATTTCTTAAGTGGAAAGAGTTTTAAGATTTCTCAAGTAACCCTTTCTGGCTTAGGTAATTATGTTTGATATTATTTTTATTTGCTAGTGCCAACGCTTTATTCTCTGAAGCTCGGTCAGATGGATGTATTCGAAAGCTTGGCTATTTAATCAATCAATCAATCAATCAATCAATCAATCAATCAATCAATCAATCAATCAATCAATCAATCAATATAGATAGCTACATGCGAGGCGATCTATATTGGTTCCGTATCCAAGGACTCAATTAGTTTAAAATCCTTATCATAGGTGCCGACTCTTTGGGAGCCTTGGGTGCGAATGTACACAGAGCGAAAGTTCAGTGGGTGTGTCGCAACCAGAAGAATTCGGACCTTAAATTCAAATTTTTTACACCTAAGTAATCTCACAACTTGAGAAGTACAACTACAACACAAATACCCAATATTGCATGATCTCACAGTCATAGCCTACACAAAAATATATTATTTATTACTTAAAATAATAAATAAATGATTACACGTACTGGAACTTCAGAACGTCAGGTCGAGTGTTCCTCCTGACCACACAATGCAAGACTAAGTTTACTAGAAGAATGTGTTAAACGTGTCCTTAAAGATTAATATAGACCTAAGTACAATTCCATAATGAAACAATGGAAAAGAACGAGGTGATAATTATATGGTATGTTATTACGTTAATATTTCATACACCCTCCGAAATCGTCACAATCATTAGTGATGTCGCAAAGCATTTCTTCCAAGCATTCGCTTCGAAGAGTCATCGGAAGTGCCGCTCAAGAAGAGAGGCAAAGTTCCCAGCTAAGTCAGAAATCATTTGTATCGGATACTCATACGAAGGAAGACAAGAAAGTCCGTTCCAAAGACAAGACGTTCGAATGCGAGTTATGTAGGAAAATGTTTAGGTACGCCTGTCACCTGAAAAGTCACACGAGAATTCATACTGAAGATAAACCATTCGAATGCCAGATATGTCCAAAATCGTTTGCAAACCAAACAAACCTCAAGATTCACATGAGAACACATACAGGAGAGAGGCCATTCCAATGCAAAGTATGTCACAAGCGTTTTCCCAAATCTTACGCTCTAAAACGTCATGCTAGAATTCATACGGAAGAGAAACCGTACCAATGCCAGTCATGTGACTTCAAAACTAAGTATCAAAGCTATCTAAAGAGGCACATAAGAATACATCCTGGAGTAAAACCTTACCAATGCCAGTTATGCCTAAAAGCATTTACACAAAGCGGTAGTCTGCTGGTTCACAAGAGAACACACACTGAGGAGAAAGGATTTCTATGTCACGTTTGTCTAAAACGAATTTCAAATCCTTCCAGTCTAAAAGATCATGCTAAAGTTCATACTGGAGAGAAACCATACCTTTGCCAGGTATGTCAGAAAACGTTCGCATGCATTTCGGGTCTGAAACGTCATGAAAAATGCCACTCTGGAGAGAAACCATACCTTTGCCAGGTATGTCAGAAAACATTCACAACCACTTCAGCTCTTAAAACACATGGAAGACTCCATACAGGAGAGAAACCATTTCTTTGTCATGTTTGTAACAAAGCATTTTTCAGATCTTCCCAACTGCAAATTCACGGTACAATCCATACTGGAGAGAAACCATACCGATGCGAGTTATGCTCAAAAGCATTCTCATGCCAATTTTATCTCAAGAGTCATCAGAGAATCCATACTGGAGAGAAACCATACCAATGCCAGCAATGTGTAAAAGCGTTCGCAAACCAGTCTGACCTGAAAAGTCACATGAGAATCCATTCCGGAGAGAGGCCTTTCCAATGCCATGTATGTAAGAAAAGTTTTCCCCATTCATCCACTCTAGCAATTCATGTTAGAATCCATACCGGAGATAAACCTTTCCAATGTGAAGTATGCGAAAAAAGTTTTTCCCGATCTGGCGTCCTAACAGAGCATGCTAGAATTCATACCGGATATAAGCCTTACCATTGCCAGGTATGTCCAAAACGTTTTACTGCCTCTAAGGGTTTAAGAAGTCATGCAAAGATTCATAGTGGAGAGAAGCCATACCTTTGTCAGGTTTGTCAGAAAACATTCTCACTCTCTTCAGGTCTGAAACATCATGAAAAAACTCACTCTCTATAGAAGCCATTTGCGTCAGGTTTGTAGAAAAACATTTCCCAACTCCCCTAAGCATAAAATCATTTTCGAAAACTTCTTAGAGAAAAACAGCCTAATAGCAATGTTGCTAGAGAACATTTTCATGGATTTCTGTTCTGCAGCTATAGACAGAAACCGTGTAATGTCACAAAATCTTGTGATCTGAAAACTCATGCAGCCGTTCTCACACTTTCTGCTTTGACGAATAATATGCTAAGTCATACTGCAGAGAAGCCAGTGTTTCAAAATGGATTTGTCTGATCTTCATGTCTGCAATGTCATGTTAAAATTCACAATGAAAACACACTCTAGTAACATCAGTTATGTGATGTTCATTTGAATGTTATGGTAATCGGTAATCTAAAGAAACATTCGAGAGCGCATTCTAAAGAGAAACTCTGCCTGGGTTAATTATGCAAGGAAAGTTCTCAAGATCTTTCATGAGGAGAAGAACATTGTGTGACATCTTTGTGGCAAAACATTCCAACTATTCCACTCTACAAAATCGTTTTAGAACTCATTCTGTAAAAATGTATGCAAGCGCCAATTATGCCCGAAAGCATTCTCAAACCATGCCGTTCTGTAGATTCACAATGTAAGAAGTACATTTAAGGAACCTTAAAATACCAGTCTTATTAGAATTTAATCACAATCCATGCATCTTCAGGTCATATCATAACCAGTGAGTAATCTAGACGTCTCTGGGGGGGAAATGTCCCCCCCCCAGCATTGATGTTTCCCCCCCCCAGAGGCCAGCAATATTACAATGTAGAGACGATTAGTGGATGAAAATTCCCCCTCCCAGGATACATGTGGATACATGGGTTCCCCCCCAGAGAGATGGATTCCTAAAAAAAAGGTCATCAACTTTTTTGAGAGAGCAATTGGTGTAGGAAAAAGTAAAAAATCGGACGAAGGACAAAAAAAGGTCATCAACTTTTTTTGAAGATGAAATTAGAAAAAAGTCTTAAACTTTTTCAAGATGGAAGAAAAAATCTTGTGTAAATTCTTTGGTCCCCCCAGAAACCTTGTTTCCCCTCCCAGACGAGGGGGACTAGATTAAACACTGTATCATAACCACAGAAGGTCGTATGAAATGAAAACATTTGCTCTCTGGTGATGTTGCAAAATAATTTAAGGGGAATATTATGGATACTGAATGATTATGTGAGGACGTATTTACTAGATACTGCAAACTAAGACATTCAGCAATGTCAACTGACCAAAAGAAATTATCTAACATATCTGAGAATACGTCAATTATCTGGTGGATGAAAAAGAGCATAGTGTTGAGTTAAACAATGCCTGGCAGTATGCACGAATGAGTTTATGTTCGTTAATTTTTGTTTTCATAGTAAATTTGTTCAGTTATATAAAAATAGACTTCATGTTTGATTAAGTTCAGTTAAGACCTGTTGGTTATATGTTTAGCGTTAACGAAACATTTTTAGTTTGCCTAAGCATGTGTCTAAGTCAGCACTTCAATATACTAAGCTATTTCATTTTTGCTGTGATTATGCTTCGTATGAAAAAAACTGGTCGATAGTTGCTTTCTACTTGTTTTTCACTCATTTACAATTACAAAAAGAGAAATCTGACTAGTTCAGATTTATAGCTATTTTAACAAACTAGCTCTATGTTTCTCCACGCCATATTCAATACACGGCGAACGAACCTTATATGACTTCTCGAGCGTTCAAAGGCCAAGCTCCTCGTTATCTTTGTGATCTTATCTGTCGACCTCTTTCGGCTGCCTCTGGCCGTCCTCTCCGTTCATTAGACCGACATAACCTCTTGGTCCCTCGGACCCGGACTTCTGTGGCTCAACACGTGCCTACGCATCTGTTGGGCTTCCCTATGGAATGATCTTCCTTCCACGACTCGTTCTCAGATGCTAACTGGGGGCATTGCTGCTACTTGTCGCTGTCTTAAGACTTTTCTTTTCTCACGGGGCTCTTCGCACTGGGAGCGCCTCTGATTAGGTTGTACTGCGAGAGGCGCTTTATAAATTCGTTAATACAATACAAAACAATGATTTTATTGTTTGCCCTAACACTCTGGCGTGTAAAGAGTCCAGCATTCTATTTGTTGGCCCTACAAATTGGCACCAAACCCAACATCATATAGAGTATTATAGACTACAACAACATTTCCTGTCCATCATATTCAAAGTTCATATTGTTGTTGATGTTGTTGTTGTTGTTGATGATGATGATGATGATGATGATGATGATGATGATGATGACGACGACGATGATGATGATGATGGTACGATAGGGATCATCGTCATCATCATGATCCTCGCTATAAGAGGCAAAAGACAAGTTCATGTCACAGAAATTTATTATAATTTATCATAATATCCCAATTCAGACCGTAGGCCTACATTAGCTAAAGCCTGTTTTGATACTTCAGCTACTATGGTTTTACTTACAGCGTTAGTGTTTTAAAATTAGCATAGAACGTGAGTAATAAACGTCGAATGCAAAGAACACATTCATTTCATAGAAATTTACGATGGACTAGGCTAATATGATACTCCAACCGACGCAGATAATCGAATTCCATTACTCGAATCGTTCGTTTACTTAGATTTAACCACATTTCTCATTTGAAATTAATATTACCTGTGACATATAACAGAGATAGATAGACAGATGGATAGATAGATAGAGACAGACAAAGATACAGAGACAGAGACAGAGACAGAGACAGAGCTTTAGAAAGTCATTGACCCGGTCATCCTGATTCATCGTTCCCGTTAACGATGACCTGACCCCATACGTTTCCGATAAATCCGATCCCTCCTCGTACTATGATCGATGTGTTACCGGTGCCCTGGTTCTGGGGAAAAGTCGACGGAACGTGATTCAGGTTCACCCCAAAGTCACCGGTTGTCAGGGTGGATTCGGGTAGACGCCTCCCGTTGACGATGACCTGACCCCCGTAGCATACGTTATCGATCATCGCGATTCCTCCTCGTACTTCGATCCTCGTATTTCCTTCCACAGACCGCGAGATGGAGACATTGCTCTCGAACGTCGAATGCCTTGCGCCTGGTGCATTGAGGCTCACAACATCATCCTCAATATTGTCCGATCGGTTGCTCGGTGCAGCCTGGTCACGACTAAAATAACATAAAGGCATATGTATTGCAGCTAATAATAAATTAATAATAATAATAATCTTCGTATAATATTTTCAAACTGACAATAACGCAGTATCATTACAAATTAGTATGAACGGATGATCACAAGTTATTACAGGAGTCGAATTTTAATTGTACACGGCAGCCATGCAAGGCGCCCATCACGTCCTACATCTCATTTTTAACAACGCGCCATCTCGCGAATGAAAGGCTGAGTGGAACTCAATTTGAGAGGGTTGCTGGAAGCGATCACGCTACCTCTTGCTCTTCACGCCAGTGATGCTACCACTACTCTATGGACCCACTAAGACAACATTAATAATCTAGGAGAAGCTACGCAAAGGTCATATTTAATGCTTCTTCGTCATCAGTAAACTCCAATTTTCCAAAGTCCCACTCGAAAGCTAAGCCCAGGGCACCAGCTTATTCACGAGCGCTTATTTATATAGGACCTGACCCATGTTTCTTGTAACACGGAGAGTACAGGTTCGAGCCTCGTCCACTCAGTAAATATAGTATGGATATGTGCATAGTTGTGAACGTACATGTGAGAAGTCGAAGACTGAAGACGATCTGGTGGGTTGGAGGGTAGTCGGGTTTGACGAGACCGTATGCGGCGTAGGACCCGTCTCTTTCGTTGCTTCTCCCGTCTCGTCAGATCGTTCTCCATAAGTGGTCGATTGAGGTCGTGATTATTATTCATCGATTAAATTTTAACTACTATCACGCATAAACTCTAAGCCGCTGCGAGGCTAATATCTTGACGACCAGTTCACTTAAACGGAGAGAGACGATCATACCAGAATCCTATGCGCATGAAAATGACGCATTCTGAGTGGCCGTTGTCATTGGTTTCCAAAATAAAAAGTGACGTCATTCAACGAGCTAGCACGTTTAATTTAGGTTTAAGGCTTAATTATTTCTATTATTTATTTCGGATATTTCTATAGCGCCTCCTCAAGTCTAGTGCTACTCAGGGGCACTTCCGACTACAGCATTGGTATACTGTGTCGGAGTTTTCACACCGAAGCGCCACGAGCAATCGCGAGTGAAGGACTTGCCCAAGGTCCGTACGCAGCGGCTAGCGTGGGATTCGAACCTGCAACCCTCCGGTCACAAGGCGCCGAGCTTACCACTGAGTCACCACGCCCCACATTAACTGCTTTTTGTTGTTGTATCGGTCATTTTCTAGACCTGAATTGTAATTCGGGTCTAATTTGTAATGACTAAAGTTAAGCCCAAGAGTTCGAAGATTTCGAGATATATTATATTTGAAGTTACAATCAGTAGTTAAATTATATCTTTACCGTAGCAGCCACTACACCTTACAATGACATAATGCCTGTTGCCTAGCAACGCTTTGATGGCGTATTACAGCTCCTTTTACATTGGTTCAATGTAAAGTAATCTTAAAACTTATGTAGCAAGAGGAATACTTTAACTTAACCCCGAGGGGAGGCCATGGGGGTGTTAGCGACTTCATTTTTCTTAACATCGGCATTTGAGGGCCATGCCTCTCCTCGCCGTCTCATCTTAACTACGACAGTGCACAATCAATGTAGACATTACAG
This sequence comes from Allolobophora icterica, assembly GCA_963556255.1. Taxonomy (NCBI): domain Eukaryota; kingdom Metazoa; phylum Annelida; class Clitellata; order Crassiclitellata; family Lumbricidae; genus Allolobophora; species Allolobophora icterica. Next base: position 2,178,031 of record OY744616.1, on the reverse strand, counting down.
CTGATTTGGTTAGGGGTGCAGACCGAGCAGAAATCTAGAAATAAACTTCTGCCTTTACGGAGTTTGAAACCCCGACGTCTCGGTTGACAGTCCAGCACGCTAACCACTACACTATCGGGCAGAACTCTGAGAAACTGAATTAATTTTGCTGGTAACAAAACACGCCTATTGCAAGGAGTGACATCGATTCCATTGCGACAGCTTTTCAGAATAATGCATTCCCAGAACCACCAGCATTGTCTTCCAGTTAAAGACAATACAGAATTTATTTCCCGAACACTATACTCAACAGTATCTACTTCTCAAAAGTCTATCTAACTTTGTTCCATGCTGCGGTTTGTCAGCGTGTGTTTACTTTATAAACAATAAACGAATATCATCATCTTCTTCTTCATCAACAACATCACCATCATCATCATTTCCGGATTAGTCGGCACATCACTTTGCCTGTGACTTTATGTGCTCCTGAGTGACAAATCCACCGAGGAACAGTTCGCTTCCCATCATAGGACCTGTTGTAGCCAGCTGCATTAGTTGAGTCATACAAAGTAATCTTATTGTAGATGTACATGTTTTCTACAGCAATCGCATGGTCTCGACCCTGCTCATTTTTAACTGAATTGATCTGGTGAGATCCTTTGCCACCGCTTCCCGTTTGAATGGGTAGGCCTACCACGACATTAAAAAAAACCGTGTACGGACCGTGCTAGCCCAAGATTTAAATTTTTACAGAGGACGACACTTAGACGACTAGAAAATGAGGCAAATGGGAAGAATTGGGACTTACCAAGATACTACTGAGATTGCGACGAAAAATAAACAATTATTGTTTATGCCATCAAATGACAGCACAGATAAATTCGTAACTTCATAGTTTAGAATCATGTTTTACGATACCGCACAGCACGTAGGCCTACTAGTGTGCCAGACTGTTTGATCTTAGTTGCAATGTTAGGTGTCCTTGTGAAGTCCTTAAGAGACGCTTAACAATGACCAGATATTACATGGCCATAATTATAGGCCATAGCAAAATCCATTTTATTTCAACATGTTTTCGAAGCATAATCCTTTGACCTCATCGGACAGCCTACGAATAATGTTCCTAAATGTTCTTCTTACTCTTTCTGCTCGTTCATCATGCTTTCAAATCTCCAAGAAATCGCACCCTGGACCATCATGTGTACCACCCTCTAATAGTTTTTGTTACAATTTAGTTCAGTGGAAATGTAATTAATGATAGGGGCCTACAGTAATCGGTTAATCTAATATATTCCAATGACGCACTTAATCTAAATAATAATATTATTGTTTAGTAGTAACGTCATAAATAAGCGACGGAGTCAAAATTGAACAGTTGCGCTTTATAACGGAAATTCAGTAACATTTCTTAAGTGGAAAGAGTTTTAAGGTTTCTCAAAGAACCCTTTCTGCTCAGGTAATTCTGTTTTGTTCTTTTAGTTGCGAGTGCCAACACTTTAAAATCTGAAGCTCCGCTAGATGGATGGATTCGTTAAGTATTGCTAACTGTTGCTTAGCATTTGGGTTTTGGTACGCTACAGCCTATTTTTGCGAAACCATTACCTGTATGATTCTAATTTTTTAACAGATCTTTGTGAAAACCGACAAAGGCGTTAAATTTATTGATTGTTGTTTGCAGAGGATGATTTTGAAACAGCGCAACTGCGTGACGTAATTTATGGACGGCCCTTTCACGTAACGCCATTTTGAGAAAAACGAGAGAGCTACGATCTATAACTTCAATTTTTTGCTATTGGTCTCTTTGGTAACTTAGTTTCCTGTGTTTGTTTACGAATTGTTGAAATGTAATTAGTAATACAGTAATCGTTTAATCTAATATATTCCAATGACGCACTTAATCTTGCATTGTGAGTTATTTGATTTGATTTGAGTGCTTCTTATGACCTCACAATGCAAGACTAAGTTTACTAGAAGAATGGCTATGTAAACATGCCCTTAAAGATCAACATAGGACTAAGTACAAATTACATAATGAAACAATGGAGAAGAACGACCTGATAATTATAATTATGGTATACTATTACGTTAATGTTTCTTACAGCCTCCGAAATCGTCACAATCATTAGCGATGTCGCAAAGCATTTCTTCCAAGTAGGCCTATTCAATTGGAAGCGCCGCTCAAGAAGATACACACAGTTCCCAGCTAAGTCAGAAATCATCTGTGTCGGATACTCAGACGAAGGAAGACACGAAAATCCGTTCCAAAGACAAGATATACGAATACGAGTTATGTAAGAAAATGTTTAAGAAAGCTAGTCACCTGAAAAGTCACACGAGAATTCATACTGGAGAGAAACCATACCAATGCCAGATATGTCCAAAATCGTTTGCAAACCAACCAAACCTCAAGAATCACATGAGAACACATACAAAAGAGAGGCCTTTCCAATGCAAAGTATGTCACAAGCATTTTCCTAAACCTTCCCATCTTAGACGTCATGCGAGAATTCATACCGAAGAGAAACCATACCAATGCCAGTCATGTGACTTTAAAACCAAGTATAAAAGCTATCTAACAAGTCACATAAGAATACATACAGGAGAGAAACCATACCTTTGCCAGATATGTCAGAAGACCTTCTCAAGCGCTTCAGCTATGAGATGTCATGAAAAGTGTCACCCTGGAAAGAAGACAGTTCTGTGTCATGTTTGCCAAAAACTATTTGCCACACCTTTCGCGTTAAAAATTCATTTAAGAAATCATACAGGAGAGAAACCTTTCCAGTGCCAGATGTGCAAAAAAGGTTTCTCCCGGTATTCCAATCTAGCAAGTCATTTTCGAATCCATTCTGGAGAGAAACCATTTCAGTGCGAGATATGTAAACAGGTATTTTGTCATTATAATAGTCTGCAGTTCCATCTTAGACTCCATACTGGAGAAAAGCCTTACCAATGTGAAATATGTCAGAAAAGATTTAAAGTTTCTTCCAGTCAACGAACTCATGTCGCAATTCATACTGGAAAAAAGCCTTACCAATGCCAAATATGTCAGCAAAGATTTACAGTTTCTTACACTCTACGAACTCATATCAGAATTCATACTGGAGAAAAACCTTACCAATGCCAAATATGTCTGAAAAGATTTAGAGTTTCTTCCGATCTACAAATTCATGTCAGAATTCATACTGGAGAAAAACCATACCAATGCCATTTATGCCAAAAAGCATTCGCACAAAGCGGTAGTCTGCGGGCTCACAAGAGCACGCATACCGGAGAGAAATCATTTCCATGTAATGTTTGTCAGAAACGATTTTCATATCCTTCCAGTCTAAGAGATCATGCTAAAATTCATACTGGAGAGAAACCATACCTTTGCCAGGTATGTCAGAAAGCGTTCTCATGCAATGCAGGCTTAAAAAGTCATGAAAAATCCCACTCTGGAGAGAAACCATACCTTTGCCAGGTATGCCAGAAAACATTCAGGAGCACTTCAGCTCTGAAAACACACGGAAGACTCCATACAGGAGAGAAACCATTTCTGTGTCATGCTTGTAACAAAGCATTTTTCACATCTTCTCAACTGCAAATTCATGTTAGAATCCATACTGGAGAGAAACCATACAAATGCAAATTATGCCCTAAAGAATTCTCATGCCAATTTTATCTCAAGATTCATCAGAGAATCCACACTGGAGAGAAACCATACAAGTGCAATTTTTGCTCGAAACCATTCCCATGCAGAACTTATCTCATGATTCATCGGAGAATCCACACTGGAGAGAAACCGTACCAATGCCAGCAGTGTATAAAAGCATTCATATGCCAGTTTAAACTTAAAATTCACATGAGAATCCATTCTGGAGAGAGGCCTTTCCAATGTCAGGCATGTAAGAAAAGTTTTTCCCAGTCATCCACTCTAGCAGTTCATGTTAGAATCCATTCCGAAGATAAACCTTTCCAATGCCAAATATGCAAAAAACGTTTTTCCCGATCTGGCGTTCTAACAGAGCATGCTAGAATTCATACTGGAGATAAGCCTTACCATTGCCAGGTTTGTCCAAAACGTTTTACTGCCTCTTCCAGTTTAAGAAGTCATGCAAAGATTCACAGCGGAGAGAGACCATACCTTTGCCAGGTATGTCAGAAAACATTCTCACTCTCTGCAGGTCTGAAACATCATGAAAAAACTCACTCTCTATAGAAACCATTTGCGTCATGTTTGTAGAAAAACATTTCCCAACTCATCCAAAGCACAAAATCATGTTTGAATACTTCGTAAGAAAACCATCCCATTAGCAGTTTTGCTAGAGCACATTTTCATGGAATTCTGTTCTGCAGCGATAAACAGAAACCGTATAATGTTTCAAAATCTTGTGATCTGAAAACTAATATTAGTCTCCTTACTGGAGAGAAAGTGTATACCTGCAGCCGTTCTCACACTTTCTGCTTAGACGACTAGTATGGTTACTCATACCGTAGAGAAGCCAGTATGTCAAAATGATTTCTTCGAACTTCATGTCTTGAGTATCACGTTAAAATTCCTACTGATGTTCAGTAGGATATTAAGTAGTCTAAACAAGCATTCTGAAGAGAGACTCTGCCTGCAGTAATTATGTCAGAAAAGTTCTCATGATCTTTCATGAGGAGAGAAACATTGTGTTGCATCTTTGTAGCAAAACATTCCAACTATTTCACTCTACAAAATCATGTTAGAACTCATTCTGTATAACATCATGCCAGCGCCACTTGTGCCCGAAAGCAGTCTCAAACAATGCCGCTCTGCAGATTCATAATGGAAGTAGTACATTTAAGGAACATGAAAACACCAGTCTTGTTAGAAATCAATTACAATCCATGCATCTTTAGGATCAAATCACAACCACAAAAGGTCGTATGAAGTGAAAACATTTGTTCTCTGTTGAGGTTGCAAAAATCATATAAGGGGGAATAATATGGATACTGAACAATTATTATGTGATGACGTATTTACCTGCAAACTGAGAATTTCCGCAACGTCAACTGACCAAAAGAAATTATCTGACATATCTTAGAATACATCATATTATTAGTATTGAAACAAATTGTCTGATGGATGAAGCAGAGCAGAAGTGTTGAGTTAAACAATGCCTGGCACTATGCATGAATGAGTTTATGTTCATTAATTTTTGTTTTCAAAGTATATGGCTGTAGTTAAGCAAAAATAGACTTTTCGTGTTTGATTAAGTACAGTTAAGACCTGTTGGTTATATGTTCGGCGTTAACGAAACAATTTTAGTTTGCTTAAGCATGTGTCTAAGTCAGCACTTCAGTATACTGAGCTATTTTATTTTGCAGGTATGATATACTATGCATGAAAAAACTGGTCTTTTCTTGCTTTCTTCTTGTGTTTTACTCATTTACAATTACAAATAGAGAAATATGACTACTTCAGTTTTCAACCAACTATTTTAACAAACTAGCTCTATGTTCATCCACTCCGTAGTCAATACATGGTGAACAGGTTGTCCTGATATGACTTTATTGTATGCCCTAACATGCTGGAATGTAGTCTAGGAATTGTACACATACACATTGACACCAAACCCAACATCACATAGACTGTACAACAACACTTCCTGTCCATCATATTGCAAGTTCAAAGTGTTGTTGTTCATTCATTCATTCATTCATAGATTTGTATAGCGCCTCTTCAAGAGAACTACTCGTAGGCGCTCCCGACTCCAGCACGGCGAAAAAGAACAGTTTTCAGGCGTTCATAGAAATTGTCGGAGGAAGAGCCAGGAAGCAAACGCAACTCAGGAGGGAGGCCATTCCATATGGTCGGGCCAACCACCGAGAAGGCACGGGTTTGCATAATTGCAGTACGGGCAAATGGGACTGAGAGCACCTTCGCCCCGCCTAGCGGAGTACGCGAACAGTCCGAGAGGACGAGACAAGGCCGAAGAGGTCCAGCAAGTAAGATGGTGCGAGACCCAGGTGACACCTACACAGGGAGGCGATCCTATACTCTATACGCTGTCGGACAGGCAGCCAATGCATGACCTCCAGCATATAACTTGAAACATGACCAAAATAGGGTAGTTGGCCAATAAGGCGCGCTGCGGAGCGCAAGATGTTGATGAGAGGCCTATGTCAATGGTTGATGATAATGATGATATGGTGAGGATCATCGTCATTATCATGACCTTGGAGTGATGAAATGGATACTTATAAGAAGCAAAAACAAATTCATGTCACAGAAATGTAATATAATTTATTACAAACACACCAATTCAGACTGTACATTAGCAAAAGCCTTTTTGTTACAATGGTTTTACTTAGAGCGTTAGTGTTTTAAAATTACCATAGAAAGTGAGAAAGTCTAATGTAAAGAACACGTTCCTTTCATAGAAATTACCATCGACTAATATGACACTCCAACCGAGGCAGATAATCGAATTCTATTACTCGAATCGTTCGTTCACTTAGATTTAACCACATTTCTCATTTGAAATTGATATAGCCTGTGAGATATAACCGAGACAGATAGACAGATGGATAGATAGATAGAGAGAGACAGACAAAGACAGACAGACAAATATACAGAGACAGAGACAGACCGAGCTTTACAAAGGCATTGACCCGGTCATCCTGATTCATCGTTCCCGTTAACGATGACCTGACCCCATACGTTTCCGATGAATCCGATTCCTCCTCGTACTATGATCGATGTGTTACCGGTGCCCTGGTTCTGACGAGAAGTCGACGGAACGTAGTTAAGGTTCGCCCCAAAGTTACCGGTTGTCAGAGTGGAGTTGGTAAGGCGACTCCCATTGACGATGACCTGACCCCCGTAGCATACGTTATCGATCATAGCGATTCCTCCTAGTACTTCGATCCTCGTATTTCCTTCCACAGACCGCGAGATAGAGACATTGCTCCCGAGCGTCGAATGCCTTGCGCCCGGTGCATTGAGGCTCACAACATCATCTTCGACCATAGAGCGGTTGCTCGGTGCAGTCTGGTCACGACTAAAATAACATTAAAGCATATGTATTGCAACTAATTAATAATAATAATAATAATAATAATAATAATAATAATAATAATAATAATAATAATAATAATAATAATAATAATAATAATAATAATAATAATAATAATCTTCGTTTAATATCTTCAAACTGATAATAACGCAGTATGGTTACAAATCAGTGTGAACGGATGATCACAAATTATTACAGGAGTCGAATTTTAACTGTACACGGCATCCATGCAAGGCGCCCATCACGTCCTACATCTCATTTTAACAACGCGCCATCTCGCGAATGAAAGGCTGAGTGGACCTAAATTTGGGAGGATTGCGGGAAGCGATCCCGCTACCTCTTTCACGCCAGCGATGTTACCACTACTCTATGGACCCCACTAAGACAACATTAATAATACAGGAGAAGCTACGCAAAGGTCATATTTAATGCTTCTTCGTCATCGTAGGCCTAATCGTAAACTCCAATTTTCCAAAGCCCCACACGAAAGCTAAGCCCAGGGCACCAGCTTATTCACGAGCCCTTATTTATATAGGACCTGACCCATGTTTCTCGTAACACGGAGAGTACGGTACGGGTTCGAGCCTCCTCCACTCAGTAAATAATATTATATAGTATGAATGTGAATTATAGTTGTGAACGTACATGTGAGAAGTCGAAGACTGAAGACGATCTGTTTGGTTGGAGGGTTGTCGGGTTTGACGAGACCGTATGCGGCGTTGGACCCGTCTCTTTCGTTGCTTCTCCCGTCTCGTCAAATTGTTCTCCATAAGCGGTCGATTGAGGTCGTGATTATTATTCATCGATTAAATTTTAACTACTATCACGCATAAAATCTAAGCCGCTGCGAGGCTAATTAAATATCTAGACGACCAGTTTACTTAGACGGAGAAAGACGATCAGGTCAGAATCCTTTGCGCAAGAAAATGACGCATTCTGATTGGCCGTTGTCATTGGTTTTCAGAATAGTGACGTCATCCAATGAGCTAGCTCGCTGAATTTAAGTTTAAGGTTTAATTAATTGCCTTTTGTTGTTGTATAGGTCGCTTTCTAGATCCGAATTTACAATGACTTAAAGTTAAGCCCGGGAGTTTCACAGATTTTAGATATATTATATTTGGATTTGCGATCAGTAGTCAAATTATATGTTTACCGTTACTGCCACATCTTACAACGATATAATGCCTGCTGCCTAGCAACGCCTTGATGACGTATTACAGTTCCTTTTAATTGGTTCAGTGTAGCGTAATCTTAAAACTTATGTAGCAAGAGGAATACTTTAACTTAACCCCGAGAGGAGGCCATGTGTATGAAGTGTTAGCGACTTCATTTTTCTTAACATCGGCATATGATGGCGGGTGGCCAGGCCTCTCCCTCGCCGTCTCATCTTAACTACAATAGTGCACAATCAATGTGGTCATTTCAGCTGATTTTGTTAGGGGTGCAGACCGAGCAGAACTCTCGAAAGAAACTTCTGCCTTTGCGGAGTTTGAACCCCCGACGTCTCGGTTGACAGTCCAGCACGATAACCACTTGTCCAGAATCACCAGCATTGTCTTCCAGTTAAAGACAATACAGAATCTATTTCCCGAACACTATACTCAACATTATCTACTTCTCAAAACTCTATGTAACTTTATTACATGCTGCGGTTTGTCAACGTGTATTTACTTTATAAACAATAAACGAATATCATCATCATCATCCTCATCAACATCATCACCATCATCATCATTTCCGGATTAGTCGGCACATCACTTTGCCTGGGACTTTACTTGCTCCTGAGTGACAAATCCACCGAGGAACAGGTCGCTTCTAACCATAGGACCCTCTGTAGCCAGCTGCATTAGTTTAGTCATACAAAGCAATCTTATTGTAGATGTCCATGTTTTCTACAGCAATCGTATAGTCTCGACCCCGCTCATTTTTCACTGAATTGATCGGGTTAGATCCTTCACCACCGCTGTCCGTTTGAATGGGTATCACGACATTTAAAGCCCCGTGTACGGACCGTGCTAGCCCAAGATTTAAATTTTTACAGAGGACGACACTTAGAAGACTAGAAAAAGAGGCAACATGGGAAGATTTGGGACTTACCAAGGTACTATTCAGATTGCGACGAAATGTAAACAATTATTGTTTATGCCACCAAATGACTGCACAGATAAATTATTCGTAGCTTCATAGTTTAGAATCATGTTTTACGATACCGCACAGCACGTACTAGTGTGCCAGACTGTCTGATCTTAGTTGCAATGTTAAGTGTTCTTATGAGGTCCTTAAGAGACGCTCAACAATGACCAGATATATTACATGGCTATAATTATAGGCCATAGCAAAATCCATTTTATTTCAACATGTTTTCGAAGCATAATCCTTTGACCTCATCGGACAGCCTACGAATAATGTTCCTAAATGTTCTTTTGGTATGCGGACGTTTCGTCTCCGGACGATTCGTCACGGACGTTTCGTCTCCGGACGATTCGTCTCGAGGACGAAGAGATCGATTGTCCAATGTTAAAACTCAACAAATCTAACAAAAGATCGATTGTCTAAAAAGACTAAAACATTTATTGTCAACTACAGACTAAAAGGCTCGCTTGTCATTGTCATTCCAGACTAAAAACACTAAAACGATAGACTGTCATGGTAACAAATCTTAACAGTTTAGTTCTAGGTAGGCCTACATACTAAAACGAGAAAACACACTAAATGTTAAAACTCAACAAATCTAACAAAGATCGATTGTCTAAAAAGACATAGGTAGGCTACATACTAAAACGAGAAAACAGACTAAAGCCGAATAATACGATAGTGTCATCATCAATACAGGTTCCAGTACTTAAAAATTCTACTAGTTGTGAGAGAGATGGGCTATTGCACGAAGATATGATTGTAAGAACATCTGTTCTGTTATAACCCTGAACCGCACGCCTAACTCTCGCAATCAAATTACGGTACTTCTTTACAGAGACCTCTTTTAAAGACGGTCCATTTACGCAACCCTCGTTGACGAACAGTTCGACCCGAGACGAAACGTCCTCGTGATGAATCGTCCCAGGACGAATCGTCCGTGATGAATCGTCCCAAGACGAAACGCCCCCAGACCGTTCTTTTTACTCTTTCTGCTCGTTCATCATGCTTTCAAATCTCCAAGAAATCGCACCCTGGACCATCATGTGTACCACTTTCTTATAGTTTTTTTTACAATTTAGTTCAGTTGAAATGTAATTAATAATACAGTAATCGGTTAATCTAATACAGGGGTCTCCAAGGTTTTCCAGCGGGGGGCCACATTGCTGACTTTCTAAAGCTCCACGGGCCAAAACTCCGAAAAAAACCGCGAATGAATAGGCCCTAACAGTACTGTTAACAGACTATTTATTCCTGAGGTCTGATGCAGTGCAGAATTTCAACAGTTAAATGTTAACAGTGGAAACAACAGGCTCTAGGACAGATGACAGGTCCAGATGCATGTCAGAGTAGGCCTACAGCGGCGTTAAAATTATCAATTTTCCCAATTTATTTTGTTTTTCAAGGAGAGTTATGCGGGCCAGAATAGAGACCTTGGCGAGCCGGATGTGGCCCGCGGGCCGTACTTTGGAGACCCCTGATCTAATATATTCCAATGACGCACTTAGCCTAATCTAAGTAATAATAGGCCTATTATTGTCTAGTAGTAACGTCATAAATAAGCGACGGAGTCAAAATTGAACAGTTGCGCTTTATAACGGAAATTCAAGAACATTTCTTAAGTGGAAAGAGTTTTAAGATTTCTCAAGGAACCATTTCTGGCTAAAGTAATTCTGTTTTGTTCTTTTAGTTGCGAGTACCAACGCTTTAAAATCTGAAGCTCCGCTAGATGGATGGATTCGTAAAGTATTGCTAACTGTTGCTTAGCATTTGGGTTTTGGTACGCTACAGCCTATTTTTGCGAAACCATTACCTGTATGATTCTAATTTTCTACAGATCTTTGTGAAAACCTACAAAAGCGCTAAATGTTTGCTTGCAGAGGATGATTTGGAAACAGCGAAACTGCGTGACGTCCTTTATGGACGGCCCTTTCACGTAACGCCATTTTGAGAAAAACGAGAGAGCTACGATCTATAACTTCAATTTGTTGCTATTTTTCTCTTTGGTAAGTTATATATTCCTGTGTTTTTACGAATTATTGAAATGTAATTAATAATACAGTAATCGGTTAATCTAATATATTCCAATGACGCACTTAATCTTGCATTGTGAGTTATTTGATTTGATTTGAGAGCTTCTTCTGACCTCACAATGCAAGACTAAGTTTACTAGAAGAATGGCTATGTAAACATACCCTTAAAGATTAACATAGGACTAAGTGCAAATTACATAATTAAACAATGGAGAAGAACGATTTGATATTGTATGCTATGACGGTAATGTTTCTTACAGCCTCGGAAATCGTCACAATCATTAGCGATGTCGCAAAGCAATTCTTCCAGGCATTCGCTTGGAAGTGCTGCTCAAGAAGAGACGCAGAGTTCCAAGCTAAGTCAGAAATCAATTCTGTCGGTTACTCATACGAAGGAAGACAAGAAAATCCGTTCCAACGACAAGACATACGAATGCGAGTTATGTAAGAAAATGTTTAAGTACGCCTGTCACCTGAAAAGTCACACGAGAATTCATACTGGGGAGAAACCATACCAATGTAAGATATGCCCAAAATCGTTTGCAGACCAACCAAACCTCAAGGTTCACATGGGAACACATACTGGAGTGAGACTTTTCCAATGCCAAGTATGTCACAAGCGTTTTCCCAACTCTTCCAATCTAAAACGTCATTCGAGAATTCATACCCAAGAGAAACCGTACCAATGCCAGTCATGTGACTTTAAAACTAAGTATAAAGACTATCTAAAGAGGCACATAAGAATACATACTGGGGAGAAACCATATATTTGCCAGTTATGTCAGAAGACATTCTCAAGCGCTTCAGCTGTGAGAAACCATAAAAAATGTCACCCTGGAAAGAAGACATGTTTGTGTCAGGTTTGCCAAAAACTATTTGCCACATCTTTCGCGTTAAAAATTCATGTCAGAACTCATACAGGAGACAAACCTTTCCAGTGTCAGATGTGTAAAAAAGGTTTCTGCCAGTCTTCCCATCTAGCAAGTCATGTTCGAATCCATTCTGGAGAGAAACCATTTCAGTGCGAGATATGTAAACAGGTATTTAGTCATTATAATAGTCTGCAGTGCCATTTTAGACTCCATACTGGAGAAAAGCCTTACCAATGCCAGATATGTCATAAAAGGTTTACAAATACTCCCAGTCTAAGATATCATGTCAGAATTCATACTGGAGAGAAACCATACCAATGCCAGTTATGCCCAAAAGCATTCCCACAAAGCGGTAGTCTGTTGGTTCACAAGAGAAAGCATACTGGAGAGAAAGCATTTATATGTCAAGTTTGTCAAAAACGATTTTCATATTCTTCCAGTCTAAAAGAACACTTTGAAATTCATACTGGGGAGAAACCATACCTTTGCCAGGTATGTCAGAAAGCGTTCTCATGCACTGCAGGCTTAAAAAGTCATAAAAAATCCCACTCTGGAGCGAAACCATACCTTTGCCAGATATGTCAGAGAACGTTCTCACGCACTTCAATTCTGAGAAGTCATGAAAACTGCCACTCTGGAGAGAAACCATTTCTGTGTCAGGTTTGTAGTAAAGCATTTTTCAGATCTACCCAACTGCAAATTCATGGTACAATCCATACTGGAGAGAAACCATACCAATGCGAGTTATGCTCGAAAGCATTCTCATGCCAATTTTATCTGAAGATTCACCAGAGAATCCACACTGGAGAGAAACCATACCAATGCCAGCAATGTGCAAAAGCATTCGCATACCAGAGTAAACTTAAAATTCATATGAGAATCCATTCCGGCGAGAGGCCTTTCCAATGCCAGGTATGTAAGAAATGTTTTTCCCACTCATCCAGTCTAGCAAATCATGTTAGAATCCATACCGGAGATAAACCTTTCCAATGCCAAATATGTATAAAACGTTTTTCCCGATCTGGCATTCTAACGGAGCATGCTAGAATTCATACTGGAGATAAGCCTTACCATTGCCGGGTATGCAAAAAACGTTTTACTGCCTCTTCCAGTTTAAAAAGTCATGCAAAGATTCACAGCGGCGAGAAGCCATACCTTTGCCAGGCATGTCAGAAAACATTCTCATTCTCTTCCACTCTGAAATATCATGAAAAAACTCACTCTCTATAGGAACGATTTGCGTCAGGTTTGTAGAAAAACATTTCCCAAATCCTCTAAAGCACAAAATCATGTTCGGATACTTCGAATCAAAATCATGTTCGAATACTAGAGAAAAGCCATCCTAATAGCAATTTTGCTAGAGAACATTTTCATGCATTTCTGTTCTGCAGATGTAGACAGAAACCGTGTAAAATGTCTCAACATGTTGTGAGTCTCCACTGTGGATAGAAGGTGTATCTGCAGCCGCTCTTACACTTTCTGCTTTGACGTCTAATAATACGATAACTCATACTGGAGAGAAGCCAGTATTATGTCAAACTGCATTTGTCCGATATTCATGTCTTCAATGTCATGTTAAAATTCATACTGAAGACACACTCTACCAACGTCAGTTATGTGAGGCTCAATAGGATATTATAGTTATCTAAAGAAGCATTCGAGAGCACATTCTGAAGAGAAACTCTACCTGCGTTAATTATGTCAGAAAAGTTCTCATGATCTTTCATGAGGAGAAACCCATTGTGTGGCATCTTTGTTGCAAAACATTCCAACTGTTCCACTCTACAAAATCATACTAGAACTCATTCTGTATAAAATCATGCCAGCGCCAATTATGCCCGGAAGCATACTCAAACAATGCTGCTCTGCAGATTCACAGTGGAAGAAGTACATACCTTAAAATACCAGTCTTGTAAGAAACCAATCACAACCATGCATATTCAGAATCATAAAAAATTATCATAACCACAGAAGGTCGTATGAAATGAAAACATTTTCTCTGTGTTGACACTGTAAAATCGTTTAAGGGCGAATATTATGGATGCTGAATAATTATCTGATGACGTATTTACCACATACTGGAAACTAAGAAATTCCGCAATGTCAACTGACCAAAGGAAATTATCTGAAATATCTGAGAATATGTCATATGAGGGTCGAAGCAAATTATCTGGTGGATGAAGTGTTGAGCAGAAGCGTTGCGTCTGGCAGTATGCATGAACGAGTATATGCTCATTATTGTTTTGTTTTCAAAGTAAATGGCTTTAGTTAAGCAGATATTGACTTTTCATGTTTCATTAAGTACATTTAAGACCTCTTGGTTATATGTTCATCGTTAAAAACATTTTTAGTTTGATTAGGCATGTGTCTAAGTCAGCACTTCAGTATGCTGAACTGTTTTATTTTGCAGTTATGATATACTACGCATAAAAAACTGGTCTTTTATTTCTTTCTTCTTGTTTTTCATTCATTTGCAACTATAAATAGAGAAACCTGACTATTTCAGTTTTCAAGCAACTATTTCAACCAACTATTTCATCCATTCCATAGGTGAACAGGTCGTCTTGATATGACTTATTGTATGCCCTTGCACGCTGTGTAAATATATATATATATATACATATATATATACACATATATATACATATATATATAGGGCTATATGTCTACAAGTGTTAGGTGTCAGTGTGTATGCATAAAATTGGTAGACTCTACATTCCAGCGTGTTAATTTATACAAGAAAGAAGCCAGTATGTCAACAGGATCGACCCTATTTTCCTTATTCCACGTCTCTTCCGGTAACGGTGATCTGACCCCCGTAGCATACGCTTCCGATGAACCCGATTCCACCACGTACTATGATCGATGTGTTACCGGTGCCCTGGTTCTGACGAGAAGCCGACGGAACGTGATTCAGGTTCGCCCCGAAGTTTCCGGTTGTCAGAGTGGAATTGGGTAGGCGCCTCCCGTTGACGATGACCTGATCCCCGTAGCATACAGTACCGATCATCCCAATTCGTCCTCGTACTTCGATCCTCGTATTTCCATCCACAGACCGCGAGATAGAGACATTGCTCCCGAGCATCGAATGCCTTGGTGCATTGAGGCATACAACGCCATCCTCAACATCTACCACAGAGCGGTTGCTCGGTGCAGCCTAAAATAACATAAAGCATATTTATGGCAATTAAAACAACATTAATAATTAAGAGGAGCTACGAAAAGGTCATATTTAATGCTTCTTCGTAATCGTAATCGTAAACTCCAAATGTCTAAAGCGCCTCTCGAGAGCTAAGCCCAAGGCACCAGCTTATTCTCGAGTGCTTATTTATTTAGGACCTGACCCATGTTTCTCGCAACATTTACTCCGCATTCTCGATGTACATGATTGTATAGCATGATATTTACTCCGCATTCCCGATGTAGGCCCCTATAGCATAATAATGATGAAAACTATGATTGTGATTAACCTTCAACCACTAGTATCCTCTTACATCCATCAATATATCCATCAATACATCAATACTCATTACACCCATCATGCAGTTTACGACCATCAGCTGTGTCTTTTGATTGAGCCACAATACAGCACTGAAATGGGCGAGTAGTTTCAGGCAGTGCTACAACTAGGTTCAACCAAAAGACCCCATAACAGAAGATCGCAGACTGCGTATCGGGATGTAAGGATAGAGTAGTGGTTGAAGGTAGGTAGGAGTGCACATTGTGAGGGCTTATAGGTCAAAGATGCCAATTTAATTCTAATTCTGAATTCACATGTCGTCACAAAAAGTAACACTCCTTCAAAAATTATAATAAAACCTGTTTCAAATCACATCTATTGTCATTGTAATAAGTTTTTGATGTGACGCTGCACTCTGGTGTTGCAAGGAGAAAGTCATGTAGCCTATTAAATAAGAGGTGTTGAAAAGCTGAAATTAGCATAAAATAACCTTCAAAATATTCGTCGTCTAACCAGTTACTAAAGATGTTCAGAATATTATTATAATATGCTGAACATCTGTATTATTGCTTAGACGATGAAGTCCGACTCACACCTCAACGTGGTGAGGGGGTGAACGGTCAAGTAGGGGATTGCCTGCTGGGGCTATGCCAACAGTGGAGAAGGTCTTGACCGAAGTACCACCTAGGGCGCTACGCGTGTTGGACAGGCTCAGCAGGAACCCTGAAAAGATTGGCTAACGTGAGCGGCAGGTTTCGGGCAGCAGCGAGACTTCAGTGGACTTGACGGATGATCCAGAGGAAGGACAACGGCAGGTTCATATCGAATGGAAGGCATATCTGGTATAACCGGAACAAGGCTTCCTTACTGCGAGATGGAAAGGAATTGGGGAACCTACCATCTCAACATCTCCAAACAGCATCATGAAAAATGGAATCCAAAGATAAACCATGCCGGCTCGGACGTCGCCCGGTTATACAAGGTCCGCGTCCCCTGTTGGGCAACCAGGACAGGGTCGGAAAGTCGGCGACTGGAAGGAACTAGAACAGGTGGACAGATTTACGTATTTGGGTTCAACCATTGATGAAAACAGCGTTTGCGGTACAGAGATCAGAACACGTTTAGCAAAGGGTTATGCAGTACGGTAGCTACGGACCTCAAAAGGATATGGAGGAGTCATGATCTTACAAATAAAACGAAGCTAAAGTTGTGGAAGACACTGGTTTGGCCTGTGGCCATATATGGATGCGAGAGCTGGACATTGAGGAAGGAGGAGGCAAGAAGAATAGAGGCATTCGAGATGAAGTGTCTGAGATTGATTATGAATATATCTTGGACGGAAATGCGGTCAAATGAATGGGTATTGGAAGCAGCAGGAGTAGAGAGGAATTTACTGAGGACGGTGAAGGAAAGAAAAATGATATATTTTGGACACGTCATGAGAAGAGAAGGAGCATGCATGGAGAAAGACATCATACAGGGCACGCTGCCGGGAGCCCGGAAAAGAGGAAGACCGAGAACAAACTGGCTGGGCAACATAAAAGAATGGACGGGATTGGCAATAGGAGAATTGTTAAGACTGACGGAGGACAGGAGGCGTTGGAGGAACATTGTGCATGATGCGGCCGAACCTCGAACCGAGGATGGCTGAGAGCAGAGCAGAGATGAATGTTTCCAAGTGAAAAGTGATAACTATTAAAAAACTTTGTAGTAGAACGGAGCAAAATAAAGAGAGTAGAATTATAACAATGACATATTCATTTCACAGAATGAAACGCTCTGGTAGAATCATTAGAATTAAAATGTTTAATAAGAATCATTGGGCTACAGAAATTTACAAAATTTATGATTCTCCATTCTCCCATGGCGAAGCAAAGTGCTCCTTAATTAAGTAAATAGCCAGGGCATGGATCTCTTTATCATGTGGAATATTCGTCTATCCAGTCTGCACTCTCTCCAGTTTTCTTCGTTCGCGATACAACCTATCAGTTCACGTTCATTTAAATAATCAAAAAAATAATGATGACAATTACTCAAAATTAGTGTTGTTATTGTTAACATTAAATTGTTAAATTTAATTACGTAGACCTAATTTGGCTTCTCATTTCTCAAAAGCCCTCCCCTTAGGTACGCTACGTCATTTATGGACCCCTTTCACGTAACGCCATTTTGACAAAAGCCAGAGAGCTACGATCTATAACTTTAGTTTCGTTGCTATTGTGCTCTTTGGTAAGTATATTCTTGTGTTTTTACGAATCAATGAAATATAATTAATATTATAGTAATTAAATAAACTAATAACTATATACCAATGACGTACATATTCTAATATAAATTGGGTAATCCTGGGTTTTAGCGTCGGAAATTATTTACATTGCATGAGCGATGATAACATTTCACAGTTAAACTCAAACAAGAAGTTGGAAGATTAATGAAAATATCAATGAAACTAGAAGCCGGATGAGCGATGAAAATATTACATAATAAAAGTCAAACTAGAAGTTGGAATTACGACGAAAATATATCGTTTTAGTGCCGATATTATTCCCGTGTATGAGCGATGAATACACTTCATAGTAAAATTCGTACTAGAAGTTGGAAGATTGATGAAAATGTTCACGAAACTAGAAGCTGGATAATCGATTAAAATATAACTGAAACTAGAAGTTGGATGAACGATGATTATTTATTGTATTATTGTATTAGAACTTTTCAATGAAATAATTTCCGACGCTAATACCCAGGATTACCATAAATTGTTTAGTAGTGACGTCATAAATAAGGTACGAAATCCAAATTGAACAGTTGTTCGTTGCAACGGAAATAAAATTTGAAACACTGCCTTGGTGTCATCTCTAAAGTAACAGGAAAACTTCTAGATTCAATAGCCCTTCAGTAACTTTAGTAACATTTCTTAAGTGGAAAGAGTTTTAAGATTTCTCAAGGAACCCTTTCTGGTTCAGGTAATTCTGTTTGATATTTTAGTTGCGAGTACCAACGTTTTAAACTCTGAAGCTCCGCTAGATCGGTCGATTCCAAAGCTTAGCCATAGGCCTAATTATAAATAGCTACTTTCGAGGCGATCTCTATTGGTTCCCTATCCGAAGACTCATTAGGTTTAAGATCCTTATACATGTTGATTGTTGATATTACATGACTGCCTGACAGGTTATGCCGTTCATATTATGATAAATAGCTACGGGTACTTGTCGGTTAATTCACCGCCACACACATACTACACAGACTGGGGGATTTTGCCCGCGGACATGATGTGACTGTGATACGGGAATTCTTCGCAACCTTAAACCTGGCTTTCATTAAAATCCCGCCCTTACATTAACCCTGAATCTCACTAAGCTACCATCATTACACTAACCCTGAATTCCATCATCGAGCAACATTACATCGACAACAACAGCCCTAACACTGAGCCCTAAACGACCCTACTTTCGCTTACCCTGAACCCTAAACGACCCTACTTTCGCTTACCCTGAGCCCTAAACGACCCTACTTTCGCTATATAACTCCTCTCTTCTGACGTCACTGAAAACCCGTGAGTAAATATAGGGGAATATACGGTCATATATGGTGGTAAACTGTGGCGGTGAATTAACCGACAAGAACCCTACTACGTATTTCAGTCAACCGTATCTAGCCGCAGATGTCATGGGACTGCAACGCATGGTGATATGGGTGCTTCCCATCCCGTGTCTTCACGCTGAAAGCTTTGTCGTCGTCGACCCCCAACTCTGAAATAGTCTTACAGTAAGCCTTTGATATGTTTTGGGTAATCCTGGGTTTTAGCGTCGGAAACTATTTACATTGCAAAGTTCTAATACAATAATACAATATATAATCATCGTTCATCCAACTTCTAGTTTCAGTTATATTTTAATCGATTATCCAGCTTCTAGTTTCGTGAACATTTTCATCAATCTTCCAACTTCTAGTTCGAATTTTACTATGAAATGTTTTCATCGCTCATGCAATGTAAATAGTTTCCGACGCTAAAACCCAGGATTACCATGTTTTGTCTCCTTTCTACGACTCTATATTAACAGCAGTTGACGACCATTCCATTTGCAAACGATTTTGCAGCTTGGATTGTTAGGTCGAGTGCTCCTTCTGGCCTCACAATGCAAGACTAAGTTTACTAGAACAATAGGCCTAGGTATGTAAGCGTGCCCTTAAAGATTAACATAGGCCTAAGTACAAATCACATAATGAAACAATGGAAAAGAACGAGGTGATATTGTATGCTATTACGTTAATATTTTAAGCAGCCTCCGAAATCATCCCAAATTCCCAATCATTAGCGATGTCGCAAAGCATGTATTCCGACCATTCACTTGGATGCGCCGCTCAAGAAGAGAGGCAAAGTTCCCAGCTAAGTCAGAAATCATTTCTGTCGGATACTCATACGAAGGAAGACAAGAAAATCCGTTCCAAAGACAAGACATACGAATGCGAGTTATGTAAGAAAATGTTTAAGTACGCCTGTCATCTGAAAAGTCACACGAGAATTCATACCCAAGAGAAACCGTACCAATGCCAGTCATGTGACTTTAAAACTAAATATAAATGCTATCTAAAGAGGCACATAAGAATTCATACTGGGGAGAAACCATACATTTGCCAGTTATGCCAGAAGACATTCTCAAGCGCTTCAGCTGTGAGAGGTCATGAAAAATTTCACCCTGGAAAGAGTTATCTAAAGAGGCACCTGTGTCAGGTTTGCCAAAAACTATTTGCTACATCTTTCGCGTTAAAAATTCATGTCAGAACCCACACAGGAGAGAAACCTTTCCAGTGCCAGATGTGTAAAAAAGTTTTCTCCCAATATTCCTGTCTATCAAGTCATGTTCGAAGCCATTCTGGAGAGAAACCATTTCAGTGCGAGATATGTAAAGAGGTATTTTGTCATAAAAATAGTCTGAAGTGCCATTTTAGACTCCATACCGGAGAAAAGCCTTACCAATGCCAGATATGTCAAAAAAGGTTTGTATATACTTCCAGTCTAAGATGTCATGTCAGAATTCATACCGGAGAAAAACCATACCAATGCCAGTTATGCCCAAAAGCATTCGCACAAAGCGGTAGTCTGCTGCATCACAAGAGAAAGCATACTGTAGAGAAAGCATTTCTATGTCATGTTTGTCAGAAACGATTTGCATATCCTTCCAGTCTAAAAGGTCATGCCAAAATTCATACTGGAGAGAAACCATACCTTTGCCAGGTATGTCAGAAAACTTTCTTATGAATTGTAAGCTTAAAAAGTCATGAAAAATCCCACTCTGGAGCGAAACCATACCTTTGCCAGATATGTCAGAAAACGTTCGCACACACTTCTGGTCTGAGAAGTCATGAAAAATTCCACTCTAGAGAGAAACCATTTCGGTGTGAGGTTTGTAATGAAGCATTTCTTAGATCTTTCCAACTGCAAATTCACGATGCAATCCATACTAGAGAGAAACCATACCAATGCGAGTTATGCTTGAAAGCATTCTCATGCCAAATTTATCTCAAGACACATTTGAGAATCCACAATGGAAAGGAACCATACAAATGTCACCAATGTGCAAAAACTTTCGCCTGCCAGTATCCACTTAAAAGTCACATGAGAATCCACTCCGGAGAGAGGCCTTTCCAATGCCAGGTATGTCAGAAAAGTTTTTCCCATTCATCCAGTCTAGCAGGTCATGTCAGAATCCATACCGGAGAGAAACCTTTCCAATGCCAAATATGTACAAAACGTTTTTCCCGATCTGGCGTTCTAACAGAGCATGCTAGAATTCATACTGGAGATAAGCCTTACCATTGCCGGGTATGTCCAAAACGTTTTACTGCCTCTGCAAGTTTAAGAATTCATAGAAGGATTCACTGCGGAGAGAAGCCATACCTTTGCCAGGTATGTCAGAAAACATTCTTACTCTCTTCAGGTCTGAAACATCATGAAAAAACTCACACTCTGTAGAAACCATTTGCGTCAGGTTTGTAGAAAAACATTTCCCAACAGCTCTAAAGCATAAAATCATGTTCGAATACTTCTAAAGAAAAGCCATCCTAATAGCAATTTTGCTAGAGAACATTTTCATGCACTTCTGTTCTGCAGATTTGGACAGAAACCGTGTAAAATGTCTCAACAACTTGTGTTCTGAAAGCTCATGTGAGACTCCATAGTGGAGAGAAATTGTATCTGCAGCCACTCTTACACTTTCTGCTTTGACGACTAATATGATAACTCATACTGGAAGAAGCCAGTATATATGTCAAACTGCATTTGTCCGATTTTCATGTCTTCAGTGTCATGTTGGAATTCATGCTAAAGACAAACTCTAGCAACATCAGTTATGTGATATTCAATAGGATATTATCGAATCTAAAGAGGCACCGGAGAGCCCATTCTGAACAGAAACTAGACGTGGGATAATTATGTCAGAAAAGTTATCGTAATCTTTCATGAGGAGAAAACCATTATGTGGCACCTTTGTAGCAAAACATTCCAACTATTCCACTCTACAAAATCATGTTAGAACTCATTCTGTATAAAATCATGCCAAAGCCACTTATACCCGATAAAATTCTGAAACAATGCTGCTCACCAGATTCACAATGGAAAAAGTATAAGCTTATTTAAGGAACCTTAAAATACCAGTCTTGTTAGAAACCAATCACAATTCATGCATATTCAGGATCATAAAAAATTATCATAACCACAGGTGGTATGAAATGAAAACATTTCCTCTCTTTTGACACTGTAAAATAATTTCAGAGGGAATATTATGGCTACTGAATAATTATGCGAAAACTTTTTACCGCATACTGCAAACTGAGAAATTCCGCAATGTCAACTTACCTAAAAAAATTATCTGACATAATTTTTATATGAGAATATAATATCATATTAGTATCAAAACAAATTGTCTGGTGGATGAAACAGAGCTGAAGTGTCGAGTTAATCAATGCCTGGCAGTATGCATGAATGAGTTATACTCATTGTTTTGTTTTCAAAGAAAATTGCTTTAGTTACGATAGAATTTGACTTTTCTTGTTTGATTAAGCACAATTAAGGACCTGTTGGTTATATGTTCAGTGTTAACGGAACATTTTTAGTTTGATTAGGCATGTGTCTAAGTCAGCACTTCAGTATATCGAGTTATTTTATTTTGCAGTGATGATATACTTCACATGAAAAACTGGTCTTTTGTTGCCTTCTTCTTGTGTTTCACTCATTTACAATTATAAATAGAGCAATCTAACTATTTCAGTTTTCAACCAACTATTTTAGCAAACTATCTCTCTGTTTATCCACCATATATTCGATACAAGGTGAACAGGTCGTCCTGGTATGACTTATTGTATGCCCTAACACCAGGGGCGGATCTAGACTTTTACTTTACGGGGGGCGATTTCATGGACGTCCCAAGGTCAAAGGAATTAAAATTAAAATAACTTATCAAGTTTAGAGCATGATTAAAGCAAGGGCGTGTAGAAGTAATATTCCAACTGCAGTCCGGCGCTGTACATGCGTAATAATAATCACATGACATTTATCCTGTGGTACAGTGTAGTATATCAAATTTTTTTATTTAAAAAAAATATTTTCTGGACTCTTAGGGGGGCGATCGCCCCAATCGCCCCCCTCTGGATCCGCCACTGCCTAACACGCTGGCATGTAAAGAGTCTAGCAATCTCATACATACACATTGACACCTAGCCCAACATCATATAGACTGTACAACATTTCCTGTCCATCATATTGAAAGTTCATATTGTTGTTGTTGTTGATGATGATGATGATGATGATGATATGATAGGGATCATCATCGTCATCATCATGCTCCTCGCTATAAGAGGCAAAAGACAAGTTCATGTCACAGAAATTTATTATAATTTATCATAGTATCCCAATTCAGACCGTACATTAGCTAAAGCCTTTTTGATACTTCAGCTACTATGGTTTTACTTAAAGCGTTAGTGTTTTTAAATTAGCATACAAAGTGAGTGAAAACGTCAAATGCAAAGAACACGTTCCTTTCATAGAAATTTACGATGGACTAATATGATACTCCAACCGAGGCAGATAATCGAATTCTATTACTCGAATCGTTCGTTTACTTAGATTTAACCACATTTCTTACTTGAAATTAATATAGCCTGTTAGATATAACCGAGACAGATAGACAGATGGATAGAGAGATAGATAGAGAGCGAGAAAGAGACAGACAGACAGTCAGATAGACAAAGACAAAGGCAGACAAAGTCACAGAGAGAAACAGAGAGATACAGACAGACAGACAGAGAGAGAGCTTTGCAAAGGCATTGACCCGATCATTCCCATTCCATGTCTCTTTCGGTAACAATGACCTGACCCCATAGGTTTCCGATGAAACCGATTCCTCCTCGTACTATGATCGATGTGTTACCGGTGCCCTGGTTCTGACGAGAAGTCGACGGATCGTGATTCAGGTTCACCTCAAAGTTACCGGTTGTCAGAGTGGAATTGGGTAGGCGCCTCCCGTTGACGATGACCTGACCCCCGTAGCAAATGGTACCGATTCCGCCAATTCCACCGCGTACTTCGATCCTCGTATTTCCATCCATAGACCGCGAGATGGAGACATTGCTCCCGAACATCGAATGCCTTACGCTCGGTGCACTGAGGCGTACAACATCATCTTCGACCGTAGAGTGGTTGCTCGGTTCAGCCTGGTCACGACTATAATAACATAAAGCATATTATATTGCAACTAAAACATCATTAATAATCTCAGAGGAGTTACCTAAGTTTAGGTCATAATTAATACTTCTTTGCAATCGTAATCGTAAACTCCAAATTTCCAAAATCGCCATTCGAAAGCTAAGCCCAGGGCACCAGTTTATCCACGAGCTCTTATTTATATAGGAACTGATCCATGTTTCTCGTAACGTGGAGAGCACGGGTTCGAACCTTCACTTTATTTCTCGTTGGCTTTAAACATCTGGATGTCTAACGGCTCTTCACCTGGCGACTGACTAACCAAGCATCGATCAGCTTCGCATTTCTGTGTGCCTTTCGCGTGTTAAAAGTTAAACATCTGTGTAATAATAAAAATGATGATGATGATGATGATGATGATGATGATGATGATGATGATGATGATGATGATGTTGATGATGATGATGATGATGATGATGATGATGATGATGATGATGATGATGATGATGATGATGATGATGATGATGATGATGATGATAAATAATGATGATGATGCTGATGATGATATTTTTGTTACAATTTGTTTGCTTCCTGACAAATTATGCTTAAATTCGGAGAAATAATAATAATAAAAATATGAATAATAATAGACCTAATAATAAAAATATGAATAATATTGTTGTAGTCCTATAAGTTAAATATGAAATGTGCATAGTTGTGAACGTACATGTGAGAAGTCGAAGATTGAAGACGATCTGGTGGGTTGGATGGTATTCGGCTTTGACGAGACCGTATGCGGCGTTGGACCCGTCTCTTTCGTTGCTTCTCCCGTCTCAACAAATCGTTCTCCATAAGCGGTCGATTGTGGTCGCGAATTTTATGAATCAATTAAATTTTAAATACTATATCGCGCATAAATCTAAGCCGCTACTTAGACGGACTCTGACGGAGAGAGACGATCATACCAGAATCCTTTGCGCATGAAAATGACGCATTCTGATTGACCGTTGTTATTGGTTTCCAGCCAGAATAAAGTCACGTCATTCAACGAGCTAGCTCGTTTAATTTAGGTTTAAGGTTTAATTAATTGCCCTTTGTTGTTGTATCGGTCGTTTTCTAGACCCGGAATACCTACTATTACAATGACTAAAGTTAAGCCCTGGAGTTTCACAGATTTTTAGATATATTATATTTGGATTTACGATCAGTAGTCAAATTAAATCTTTACCGTAGCAGCCACAACATCTAACAACGATATAATGCCTGTTGCCTAGCAACGGTTTGATGACGTATTACAGTTCCTTTTAATGTATTCAATGCAGCGTAATCTTACAAATTACGTAGCAAGACGAATACCTTAACTTAACCCAGAGAGGCGGCCATGGGTATGAAGTGTTGGCGACTTCATTTTTCTTAACGTCGGCATAGGAGGGCGGGTGGCCAGGCATCTCCCTCGCCGTCTCATCTGCCCTACGACAGTGTATGGCCAGTGTAGTCATTATAGCTGAGTTGGCTGCGGGGTGCAGAGTAAGCAGAAATCTCGAAAAAAAACTTCAGCCTTTGCGGAGTTTGAACCCCCGACGTCTCGGTTGACAGTCACGCTAACTAGTAAAGCTCCTAAATACCTCTGTGACCTAATGCGTAAACCTCTATCTGCTCTCTCTTCCCGACCTCTGCGGTCTGCTGACCGCCTTGATATACTTGTCCCTCGCGTAAGGACTTCTACGGCTCAGCATCGTGCTTTTGCCATCCTTGGCGCTTTTCCTTATGGAATGACCTGCCCCCCTCTCCGTAGCAAGATATTGCTTGGGATCTCGCCCTCTTCTCTGCGCTGCCTAAAGACCTTTCTTTTCCCTCGGGGCTGACACGCTGGGAGCGCCTCTGAATAGTCTATACTGTGAGAGGCGCTTTATAAATAATCATATAAGATAATATGAGATAAGTAGACTAGCACGCGGAACTCTGAAAAACTGAATTAATTTGTCTGGTAACAAGACACGCCTATTGCAAGGAGTAACATGGATCTGATAGCGACAGCATTTCCGGAATAGGAAAATCATAACGTCATAACCATAACGTTAGGACAACCAGGTGGCACATGTAAATGTGTGTTTGTATTCGGACATTTAAACCCTAAACGGCGATTTTAAAGAACATTCTGAGCGTTTAAAGGTAGACGTCTGAATAAAAGGAACTTTTGTCCATTTGCTGTTTCTCGTCATTTGAATAAATTTCGAAAAGAATTTTTGCCCACTGTAAGTTTCATTCGCTAAAAATTATATTCAAGTGAGCAACTTCTAATCAGTTTGCCTACTGATATGGTGTACTCCAAGCTATACCACAACGACCGTCAACGAATACCTACTGAGATAAATACCAAAGCAGCTTAGTTTTGGACCAGAAACGCTAAACAAATCCTCAGTGGCCCCGGGCTTCGTCAAGTCAGAGGGGTTATAAAGAGATATCGTATAAACTACAAGGTCCGGTTTCTGAGGAGACCAGAAGTGGATCTGTTACGGTTGGCTGTGTTAAGGTTGAGAGGAAGATCGCTAACTTGGTGGCTATGGCTAAGCTGTTTGAACCAATAATGCCTTCATACGAGTCTCTGTTCAAGGTTGCCATCAGATCTCGTGTCCTTTGTATTTTGAATCACGTGCTAAAAACCCCAAAGCAAATTTAAGTGCAGACTCTATTAATAGATCGCACGTTAAACGTTAAAGGATGCGCAGAACAAACTGACTTCCTTTATCACTTCAAACGATCATTCTCGCTGACTGTCACATCCGGTTTAATTAAAATAATGCTCTGGCATTTCCCTGCACAAATATATTATCATAAGTTTTCAACTGTGCCTTCAGTTGCGTGACTTGGCTTTGTGACGTTCACATGATTATCATATATCAAATTTAGCCTACATGGCCAACGATTAATAAATTAATTAAACTCCAAACAGGTCTAATCATTGATATATGTAGGCCCTATGTAGGCCCCCTATGCATGTATTTATTTATTTTTGTTTGTATTAAATAGGAGGTGTTGGAAAGCTGAAATTAGCCTACCTGAAAATATTCATCGTCTAACCAATTACTATAGATGTCCAGAATAGGCCTAATATTAAAATATTCTGAACATCTGTATTGTTGGTTCATCATCATCGTCATCATGATTCGTGGGCCGAATACCCGTAGGTGTCCAATGCATGATCTATCAGTTTCTTCCAAAGTTGACCTGATTTGACTTCACATTTCTCAAAAACCCCTCCCCTCGTGTCACACATCGTCACAAATTTCTGACCCCCTCCTCTTAGGTGATTGGCGTCATTTATGGACGTCCCCTTTTCGTGTAACGCCATTTTGACAAAGCGTGAGAGCTCCGATGCATAACTTCACTTTCGTTGCTATTGTGCTCTTTGGTAACTTATAGCCTATTCCTGTATTTTTTACGAATTATTGAAATGTAATTAATAAGACATTATTCGGTTACTCAACTTATATTCCAATGACGTACTTAATCGTATAATTGTTTAGTAGGGACGTCAAAAATACGCGACGGTTAAAATTTAACAGTTGTGCGTTGTAACGGAAATTAGATTTCAAACAATGCCTTGGTGTCGTCTCTAAAGCAATAGGAAAACTAGTAGATTAAGTAGTCTTTCGGTAACTTTAGTAACATTTCTTAAGTGGAAAGAGTTTTAAGATTTCTCAAGGAACCCTTTCTGGTTCAGGTAAACTTAATTCTTTTGATAATTTAGTTGCGAGTGCCAACGCTTTAAACTCTGAACCTCGGCTAGATGGGTGGATTCGAAAGCTTAGCCATATAAATAAATATCTACATGCTAGGCATCTAAGTCTTAGAATATTGTTTCCGTATCCGAAGACTCATTAGGTTTAAGATCCTTAATCCTTGATACGAAACTGCCTGACCGGTTGTGCCTTTCATATAGTAGATAGCTATGTATTTCAGAGTCAACCGTATCTAGCCGCAAGTATCATCGCTCTGCAACGCATTAGGCCTATGATATTTCCGCTTTGTCATCGGCGGCCCCTAACTCTGGAATAGTCTTCCAGGAAGCCTTTGACATGAGTGTCGTCTCCTTTCTACGCCTCTATATTACCAGCATTTGAAGACCATACCATTTGCAAATGATTTTGCATCTTGCATTGTCAGGTCGGGTGTTCCTCCTGACCTCGCAATGCAAGACTAAGTTTACTAGAAGAATGGCTGTGTAAACATACCCTTAAAGATTAACACAGGTTTAAGTACAAATTACATAATGAAACAATGGAAAAGAACGAGGTGATAATTATATGGTATGCTATTACGTTAATATTTCTTACAGCCTCCGAAATTGTCACCAATCATTAGCAATGTCACAAAGCTTTTCGTCCAAGCATTCACTTAGAAGCCTCATCGAAAATTGCGCTCTAGAAGAGACCCAAAATTCCCAGCTTAGTCAGAAATCATTTGTGTCGGATACTCATACGAAGGAAGACAAGAAAATCCGTTCCAAAGACAAGACATACGAATGCGAGTTATGTAAGAAAATGTTTAAGTACGCCTGTCATCTGAAAAGTCACACGAGAATTCATACTGGAGAGAAACCATACCAATGCCAGTCATGTGACTTTAAAACTAAGTATCAAACCTATCTAAAGAGGCACATAAGAATACATACTGGAGAGAAACCATTTCCATGTAATGTTTGTCAGAAACGATTTTCATATTCTTCCAGTCTAAAAGGTCATGCTAAAATTCATACTGGAGAGAAACCATGCCTTTGCCAGGTATGTCAGAAAGCGTTCTCATGCACTGCAGGCTTAAAAAGTCATGAAAAATCCCACTCTGGAGAGAAACCATACCTTTGCCAGGTATGCCAGAAAACACTCACGAGCACTTCAGCTCTGAAAACACACGGAAGACTCCATACAGGAAGAAACCATTTCTGTGTCATGTTTGTAACACAGCCTTTTTCAGATCTTCTCAGCTGCAAATTCATGGTACACTCCATACTGGAGAGAAACCATACCAATGCGAGTTATGCTCTAAAGCATTCTCATGCCAATTTTATCTCAACACTCATCAGAAAATCCACACTGGAGAGAAACCATACAAGTGCAATTTATGCTCGAAAGCATTCTCATGCAGAATTTATCTCAAGATTCATCAGAGAATCCACAGTGGAGAGAAACCATACCAATGCCAGCAATGTGCAAAAGCATTCATACACCAGTGTAAACTTAAACGTCACATGAGAATCCATTCCGGAGAGAAGCCTTTCCAATGCCAGGCATGTAAGAAAAGTTTTTCTCACTCATCCAGTCTAACAATTCATGTTAGAATGTATACCGGATATAAACCTTTTCAATGCCAAATATGTAAAAAACGTTTTTCCCGATCTGGCATGCTAACGGAGCATGCTAGAATTCATACTGGAGATAAGCCTTACCATTGCCAGGTTTGTCCAAAACGTTTTACTGCCTCTTCCAGTTTAAGAATCCATGCAAAGATTCACAGAGGAGAGAAGCCATACCTTTGCCAGGTGTGTCAGAAAACATTCTCAGTCTCTTCAGGTCTGAAACATCATGAGAAAACTCACTCTTTATAAAAACCATTTGCGTGAGGTTTGTAGAAAAACATACCAACTCCTCCAAAGCACAAAATCATGTTCGAAAACTTCTTAGCAGTTCTAATAGAAGTTTTGCTAGAGAACATTTTCATGGAATTCTGTTCTGCAGCGATAAACAGAAACCGTATAATAATCTTGTGATATGAAAACTCATGTTAGTCTCCACACTTTCTGCTTTTACGACTAATATGATAACTTATACCGTAGACTGATTTATTCGATCTTCATGTCTACAATGCCATGTAGGAATTCATACTGAAGACACTCCAGCAACATCAGTTATGTGATGTTCAATAGAATGTTATGGTAATCGGTAATCTAAAGATGCATTCGAGAGCACATTCTAAAGGGAAACTCTACCTGCGTTAATTCTGGCAGAAAAGTTCTCTTCATCTTTCATGAGTAGAGAAACATTGTGTGGCATCTTTGTAGGAAAACACTCCCAACTATTCCACTCTACAAAATCATTTTAGAACTAATTCTGTATAAAATCATGCCAGCGCCACTTATGGCTGAAAGCATTCTCAAGTGGAAGAAGTACATTTAAGGAACCTTAAAATACCAGTCTTGTTAGAAATTAATCACAATCCATGCATCTTCAGGATCATTTCATAACCACAGGCGGTTGTATGAAATGAAAATGTTGCTCTCTGTTGACGTCGCAAAATCATTTCAGGGGAATATTATGGATATTGAATAGGCCTATTTATGTGACGACGTATTTACCAGATACTGCAAACTAAGAAATTCCGCAATGTCAACGGACCAAAAGAAATTGTCTAAAATATCTGAAAATATATCATAATGAGGGTCGAAACAAATTATCTGGTGGATGAAACAGAGCAGAAGTGTTGAGTTAAACAATGTCTGGCAGTATGCACGAATAAGTTTATGTTGATTAATTTGTGTTTTCATAGTAAATGGCTTTAGTTATGCAAAAATTGACTTTTCATGTGTGATTAAGTACAGTTAAGACCTGTTGGTTATGTGTTCAGGGTTAACGAAACATTTTTAGTTTGCTTAAGCATGTGTCTAAGTCAGCACTTCAGTATATTGAGCTATTTTATTTTACTGTGATTATGCTTCGCATGAAAAAAAACTGGTTTTTAGTTGCTTTCTACTTGTTTTTAACTCATTTACAATTACAAAAAGAGAAATCTGACTAGTTCAGATTTCAACCAACTATTTCATCAAACTAGTGCTCTGTTCATCTACGGCCTATTCGATACACGGTGAGCATGTCGTCCTTATATGACTTTATTCTATGCCCTAACACTCTGGCGTGTTAAGAGTCCAGCAATTCTATAAATACACATTGACACCAAACTCAACATCATATATAGACTGTACAACAACATTTCCTGTCCATCATATTGAAAGTTCATATTGTTGTTGTTGTTGATGATGATGATGATGATGATGATGATGATGATGATGATGATGATGATGATGATGATGATGATGATGATGATGATGATGATGATGATGATGATGATGATGATGATGATGATGATGATGATGATGATGATGATGATGATGATGATGGTACGATAGGGATCATCGTCATCATCATGCTCCTCGCTATAAGAGGCAAAAGACAAGTTCATGTCACAGAAATTTATTATTATATATCATAGTATCCCAATTCAGACCGTACATTAGCTAAAGCCTTGTTTGTTACCCGTCAAAAGCGCCCCGGACAAAAGCGCCCCGACAAATGCGCCCCGACATATGCGCCACAGAAATTCCCGCCAAATGCGCCACAAAATCACCGACAAATGCGCCCCGACATTTGCGCCACATTATTGGTCAGATGGAACCTCATTATTTTTTCGTAGTGCTTGCATGTTGCATTAACGACTCTATTAAGTTTGATGAACACGCGACGAAAAGACAGTTGAGAAGCATACGTAACTGCAATTTCAAATTTAATTTCATATAGTTATTACAATTGAATTTCGGACATTTGGTACAATTTAATTAGAATCGTGTAAGGAATTACAGATATTTGGTACAATTGATATTTGGTACAGATTATTCTGTTAATTACGTAAAGATTTATGTTTTCAACTCTGGTTTCATCGATCTTCCAGCTTCTAGCTTGAGCTATGTTTTCATCGCTTCTGGTTTCATTTATATATTCAACGATGATCCAAACAACCAGTTGGCTGAGTGATGAAAACATAGCTCCAACTAGAAGCTGGAAGATCGATGAAAATATTGTTCAAACTAGAAGCCAGAAGATAGATGAAAATATTGTTCAAACTAGAATGTGGAAGATCGATGAAAATATTGTTCAAACTAGAAGCCGGAAGATCGATAAAAATATTGTTCAAACTAGAGGCTGGATTAAACTAGATTTCGTCCACGGGGCGCATTTGTCGGGGCGCATTTGTCGGGCGCATTTGTCGGGGCGCATGTGACGGGGCGCATTTGTCGGGGCGCTTTTGTCGGGACGCTTTTGTCCGGGGCGCTTTTGACGGTGTACCGTGTTACTTACAGCGCTAGTGCTTGCTTTTAAATCAGCATACAAAATGAGTGAAAAACGTCTAATGCAAAGAACAAGTTCATTTCATAGAAATTTACGATGGGCTAATATGATTCTCCAACCGAGGCAGATAATCGCATTCTATTAGGCCTACTCGAATCGTTCGTTTACTTAGATTTAACCACATTTCTTATTTGAAATTAATATAACCTGTGAGATATAACCGAGACAAATAGATGGATAGATAGATAAATAGATAGATAGATAGATAGATGGATGGATGGATGGATGGATGGATGGATGGATGGATGGATGGATGGATGGATGGATGGATGGATGGATGGATGGATGGATGGATGGATGGATGGATGGATGGATGGATGGATGGATGGATGGATAGATAGATAGATAGATAGATAGATAGATAGATAGATAGATAGATAGACAAAGACACAGAGACAGACAAAGAAAAAATATCTAAAGCGCCTCTCGAAAGCTAAGTCCAGGGCACCAGCTTATTCTCGAGTGCCAATGTATTTAGAACCTGACCAATGTTTTCCGTAACATTTACTCCGCATTCTCGATGTAGGCTCCTATAGTATAATAATGATGAAAACTATGATTGTGATTAACCTTCAACCACTAGTATCTTCTTAAATCCATCAATATATCCATCAATACATCAATACTCAATACACCCATCATGCATTTTGCGACCATCAGGTGTGTCTTCTGGTTGAGTCACAATACAGCACTGACATGGGCGAGTAGTTTCAGGCAGTGCTACAACTAGGTTGAAACAAAAGACCCCATAACAGATGATCGCAAACTGCGTGGCGGGTTGTAAGGAGAGAGTAGGCCTAGTGGTTGCGGGTAGGTAGGAGTGCACATTGTGAGGGCTTATAGGTCAAAGATGCCAATTTAATTCTAATTCTGAATTCACACGTCGTCACATAAAGTAACACTCCTTCAAAAATGATAACAAGACCTCTTTCAAATCACATCTATTGTCATTGTAATAAGTATTTTAAGTGACGTTGCACTCTGGTGTTGCAAGGAGAAGTCATGTAGCCTATTGAATGGTGTTGGAGAGCTAAAATTAGCATAAAATAAACTTGAAAATATTCATCGTCTAACAAATTACTGCAGTTGTTCAGAATATTATTATAATACTTTGAGCATCTGTATTATTGCTTAGACGATGAATATTTCCAAGTAAAAGCTGATAGGCCTAATTATTAAAAAATACTTGAAACTTTATAGTAGAACAGAGCAAACTGAAGAGAGTAGAATTATAACAATGACATATTCACAGAATGAAAGCTCTGGTAGAATCATTAGAATTAATAGGTTTAATAACAATAATTGGGCTACAAAAATTTACAAAATTTATGCTTCTCCATTCTCCCATGGCGAAGCAAAAATGCCACTTAATGAAATAAATAGAGAGAGCATGGATCTCTTCATCATGTGGAATGGATATTCCATTCAGATCAAGCTCTTCTTCGTCTATCCAGTCTGCACTCTGTTCATTTTTCTTCGTTCGCGATACAACCTATCAGTTCACGTTTATTTAAATAATCAAAAAATAATAATGAAAATTTCTCAAAATTAGTGTTGTGTTGCGTTGTTAACATTAAATTGTTAAATTTAATTACGTAGACCTGATTTGGCTTCACATTTCTCAAAACCCTTCCCTTAGGTACGTCAGGTCATTTATGGACGACCCCTTTCACGTAACGCCATTTTGACAAAAGCGATAGAGCTACGATCTATAACTTTACTTTCGTTGCTATTGTGCTCTTTGGTAAGACAATGTTGCCAGAGATGGGGATTTTTCCCTAGATCTGGGGATTTCGGCCTTCGTCTGGGGATCTGGGGATTTTTTGGCCAAATCTGGGGAAATTTGACTATTTTGAAAATTTGATTGACAATGTATGTATTTTGTGTGCACTAAGCATTAGATACTATCTTTATATAATTGTAATTGAATGTAAAAAATAATGCGCAGTATAGTTTTCATTCCACCAAAGGCACTTCTTGTTTAAACCATCTCAATGACGTCATCAACTATCTGGTCATTCTAGTGATTGTATTTCTATTTCCTGTTATAGTTTCAAATTTCTGTTAATGGATGAGCGATGATGAATGTACGCGAGGTAGTTGTAGCGGGTTAACGACATAACGTCGTGCACGCCGCAACTCTGAACATTAACAAGTTTTTCAACAAACCAAAAGAGCCCGGTCGTCAAGACAAATTGTTAAAGTGGTGATATTGTTGACGGCTTTCATGGCAGAACATAATACTGAACATAAGCAGGTCATTTGATGGAATATAGTAAGCAGATGTTTCCAGACAGCACAATAGCTAAAAAAATGTCACCGAAGCGCAGTGCTGCGTATGTGATCTAGTTACAGCGGCTTGAAGTAATAAACATTTGTCTATCATTCATTTGCACTTTGTGCAAACGTTGCCATCAACCGCCTACCATCTTGTCTTGAAATTTTCATGAAGAATGTCTACTTCTATTCTTCGAATAGTAGTAAAAGAAATCTCCAGTTCCAGTTAATACAAGATGTAGTTTAGGCCCAGAAACATAAAGTGTTCATGCTATGTAAAAGACGCTGGTGTCCCGTGAAGCAGTTATATGATCTTAACGAAACAGCAGTTGTCGTCGACTTGTATGCCGACTCGCCGACACTTTGAGTCATTGACAAGTGACAATTAAAAAAAATAACAAGTCAGTATAATTTTTTTTGATTCCACTCAATTGAGGAATATATTGTTTTTAATGTAACTGTAAGTAGGTATGTCACTCTTAAATAGTGTTATAATGTCTCATAAATTGTGTTTATATAATCTGGGGAAATCTGGGGATTTTTTGGAACGAAATCTTGGGAAATCTGAAAAACCTCACTGGCAACACTGTGGTAAGTTATATTCCTGTGTTTTTACGAATCATTGCAGTATAATTTATTGTAATTGTAAACAGTAGGCCTAGGCCCTAATTGGTTAATCTAATAATTATATTCCAATAACGTAGGCCTACTTAATGGTACAATTGTTTGACGTCATAAATACGCGACGAAGTCCAAATTGAACAGTTGTGCGGTACAACGGAAATGAAATTTGAAACACTGCCTTCGTGTCATCTCTAAAGAAACGGGAAAACTGCTGGATTCAGTACTCCTTTAGTAACTTTAGTGGTAAACGTACGCTTTAGCGTCATTAATTATTGGCAGGATTTCGAAAAAATGAATAGCGTAAATAATTATTTCATCTACCTTCCAGCTTCTAGTTAAGTTTTAATATTAGGGCCTACATATTTTAATCGTTCATCCATCCAGCGTCCAGTTTTAGCTCATTTTCATCGCACATCCAGCTTCTATTTTAAGTTTTACTATGAAATGTTTTCATCGCTCATCCACGGCAATGATATCGGCGTTGAACGATTATAGTTTCATCGCAATTCCAACTTCTAGTTTCCGTTTTATTATGTAATATTGTCATAATTTATCCAGCTTCTAGTTTCAATAATATTTTCATCAATCATCCAACTTCTAGTTTGAGTTATATTTACATCAGTCATCACAATTGCTGATAACTATCCACTATAAGAATTAAAGCACCTAAACTGGAGGATTACCTCCTTCGCACATCCAGCATCTCGTTTGATCTCCATTTTCATCGCTCAGCCAGCTTCCAGTTTGATTTCTATTTTCATCGCTCATCCAGCTTCCAATAATTAATTACGCTAAAGCGCACGTGGACATTTCGTCCAATAATTAATTACGCTAAAACGTACGTTTACCACTTTAGTGACATTTCTAAAGTGGAAAGAATTTTAAGATTTCTCAAGCAACCCTTTCTGTCTGATATTTTAATTGCGACTGCCAACGCTTTAAAAACTGAAGCTCCGCTAGATCGGTGGATTCGAAAGCTCAGCCATATAAATAGCTACTTTCGAGGCGATCTCTATTAGTTCCCTATCCGAAGACTCGTTAGGTTTATAATCCTTATACAATATACATGTTGATAAACAGCTGCCTGACAGGTTGTGCCCTTCATATTATGATAGATAGCTATGTATTTCAGTCAACCGTATCTGGCCGCAGATATCATGGCACTGCAACGCATGGTGAAATGGTTGCTTCCCATCCCGTATTTCCACGCTGAAAAACTTTGTCGACGTCGACCCCCATGGAATAGTCTTCCAGGAAGCATTTGACACGAGTGTCGTCTCCTTTCTACGCCTCTATATTAACAGCAGTTGAAGACTATTCCATTTGTAAACGATTTTGCATCTTGCATTGTCAGGTCGAGAATGCAAGATGAAAAGACCTCAGAATGCAAGACTAAGTTTAGGCCTACTAGAAGATTGGCTATGTTAACGTTCCTTTAAAGATTACCATAGGCCAAAGTACAAATTACATAATGAAACAATTTAAAAGAACTAGCTGATAATATATAGTATGCTATAACGTTAATGTTTCATACAGCCTCCGAAATCGTCACAATCAATAGCGATGTCTGGAAGCGTTATTGGAAGTGCCGCTCAAGAAGAGACGCAAAGTTCCCAGCTAAGTCAGAAATCATTTGTGTCGGATACTCATACGAAGGAAAAGCAGAAAATTCGTTCCAAGGACAAGACATACGAATGCGAATTATGTAAGAAAATGTTTAAGTACGCCTGTCACCTGAAAAGTCACACGAGAATTCATACTGGAGAGAAATCATTCCAATGCCAGATATGCCCAAAATCGTTTGCAAGGCAATCATACCTCAAGATTCACATGAGAACACATACTGGAGAGAAACCATACCAATGCCAGATATGCCCAAAATCGTTTGCAAGCCAACCAAACCTCAAGATTCACATGAGAACACATACCGGAGAGAGACTTTTCCAGTGCCAAGTATGTCATAAGCGTTTTCCTAAATCTTCCGAAATAAAACGTCATGAGAGAATTCATACGGAAGAGAAACCGTACCAATGTCAGTACTGTGACTTTAAAACTAAGTATCAAAGCTATCTAAAGAGGCACATAAGAATTCATACTGGGGAGAAACCATACCTTTGCCAGTTATGTCAGAAAACATTCTCAAGCGCTTCAGCTGTGAGAAGTCATGAAAAATATCACCCTGGAAA
This sequence comes from Allolobophora icterica, assembly GCA_963556255.1. Lineage (NCBI taxonomy): Eukaryota > Metazoa > Annelida > Clitellata > Crassiclitellata > Lumbricidae > Allolobophora > Allolobophora icterica. The sequence continues at coordinate 2,140,567 of OY744616.1, read as the reverse complement.
GAAGAGATTTCTGTGTCAGGTTTGCCAAAAACTATTTGCCACACCTTTCGCATTAAAAATTCATGTAAGAACCCATACAGGAGATAAACCTTTCCAGTGCCAGATGTGTAAAAAAGGTTTCTCCCAGTATTCCTATCTAGCAAGTCATGTTAGAATCCATTCTGGAGAGAAGCCATTTCAGTGCGAGATATGTAATCAGGCATTTTTTCATTATAATAGTCTGAAGTTCCATTTCAGACTCCATACTGGAGAAAAGACTCACCAATGCCAGATCTGTCAGAAAAGATTTATAGTTTCTTCCAGTCTACGATATCATGTGAGAATTCATACTGGAGAAAAACCATACCAATGCCAGTTATGCCCAAAAGCATTCACACGTAGCGGTAGTCTGCTACTTCACAAGAGAACACATACTGGAGAGAAAGCATTTCTATGTCATGTTTGTCAAAAACGATTTTCATATCCTTCCAGTCTAAAAGGTCATGCCAAAATTCATACTGGAGAGAAACCATACCTTTGCCAGGTATGTCAGAAAACATTCGCATACACTTCCAGTCTGAGAAGTCATAAAAAAGCCACTCTGGAGAGAAACCATACCTTTGCCAGGTATGTCATAAAGCATTTTTCGGATCATCCCAACTGCAAATTCATGTTAGAATCCATACTTGGGAGATATCATACCAGTGCGAGTTATGCTCGAAAGCATTCGCATGCCAATTTTATCTCAAGATTCACCAGAGAATCCACACTGGAGATAAACCATACCAATGCCAGCAATGTGCACGGGCGTTCGCATACCAATGTCAACTTAAAAGTCATATGAGAATCCATTCCGGAGAGAGGCCTTTCCAATGTCATGTATGTAAGAAATGTTTTTCCCACTCATCCAGTGTAGCAAGTCTTGTTAGAATCCATGCCGGAGATAAACCTTTTCAATGCCAAATATGTAAAAAGCGTTTTTCCCAATCTGGCGTTCTAACGAAGCACGCTAGAATTCATACTGGAGATAAGCCTTACCATTGCCGGGTATGTCCAAAACGTTTTACTGCCTCTAGCAGTTTAAGAAATCATGAAAAGATGCACAGGGGAGAGAAGCCATACCTTTGCCATGTATGTCAGAAAACATTCTCATTCTCTTCCAGTCTGAAATATCATGAAAAAACGCACCCTGTATAGGAACTATTTGCTTCAGGTTTGTAGAAAAACATTTCCCAACTCCTCCAAAGCACATAATCAGGTTCGAATACTTCTGGAGAAAAGCCATTCTAACAGCAGTTTTTGCTAGAAAACATTTTGCTGGAATTCTGTTCTGCAGATATAGACAGAAACTGTATAAAATGTATCAGCATCTTGTGATCTCAAAACACGCGTGAGTCTCCACAGTGGAGAGAAATCTGCAGCCGTTCTCACACTTTCTGCTTTGACGCCTAATATGATAACTCATGCTGGAGAGAATCCAGTATGTCAGAATGGATTTGTCCGATCTTCATATCTACAATGTCATGTTAGAATTCATATTGAACAGAAACTCTAGCAACGACATTTATATGAGGTTCAGTAGGATATTATTATAGTAATCTAAAGAAGCATTCGAGAGCACATTCCGAAGAGAACCTCTACCTGCGTTTATTATGTCAGAAAGTTCTCATGATCTTTCACGAGGAGAAAACCAATGTTGCGAGTAACTATATCCTTTATTGAACCAACTGCTAACCGGACTTTCGTGTACATGAAAGTTTTGTAGCACAACATGACAACTATTCCACTCTGCAAAATCATATTAGAACTCATTCTGTCCGAAGCATTCTCAAATCATGCTGCTCTGCAGATTCACAATGGAAGAAGTACATTTAAGGAACCTTAATATACCAGTCTTGTTATAAATTTATCACAATCCATGCATCTTCAGGATCACATCATAACCGCACAAGGTCGTATGAAATTAAAACATTTGCTCTTTGTTGACGTTGCAAAATCATTATGGATACTGAACAATTATGTGCTGACGTATTTACCTCATACTGCAAAGTAAGAAATTCCGTAATGTTAACTGACTAAAAGAAATTGTCTAAAATATCTGACAATATATCATATGAGGGTCGAAACAAATTATCTGGTGGATGAAGCAGAGCAGAAGTGTCGAGTTAATCAATGTCTGGCAGTATGCACGAATGAGTTGATGTTCATTAATTTTTGTGTTCATAGAAATGGCTTTAGTTATTCAAAAATAGACTTCATGTTTGATTAAGTACAGTTAAGACCTGTTGGTTATATGTTCGGCGTTAACGAAACAGTTTTAGTTTGATTAAGTATGTGTCTAAGTCAGCACTTCAGTATATTGAGCTATTTCATTTTACTGTGATTATGCTTCGCATGAAAAAAACTGTTTTTTGTTGTTGTTTTCTTCTTGTTTTTCACTCATTTACAATTACAAAAAGAGAAATCTGACTATTTCAGCTTTCAACCAACTATTTCATCAAATTAGTTCTCTGTTCATCCACGGCCTATTCGATACACGGTGGACAGGTCGTCCTTATATGACTTTATTGTATGCCCTAACACTCTGGCGTGTAAAGAGTCTGGCAATTCTATAATTATATACACATTGACACCAAACCAACATCATATTTACGGTACAACAACATTTCCTGTCCACCATATTGAAAGTTGATATTGTTGTTCTTGATGATGATGGTGATGATGATGATGATGATGATATGATATGGATCATCATCGTCATCATCATGATCCTCGCTATAAGAGCAAAAGACATGTCACAGAAATTTATTATTATTTATCATAATATCCCAATTCAGACCGTACATTAGCTAAAGCCTTTTTTGATACTTCAGCTACTATGGTTACACTTACAGCGTTAGTGTTTTTAAATTAAAATACATAGAAAGTGAGTGAAAACGTCTAATGCAAAGAACACGTTCCTTTCATAGAAATTTACCATGGACTAACAAGACACTCCAACTGAGGCAGATAATCGAATTTTTTTACTCGAATCGTTCGTTTACTTAGATATAACCACATTTCCTATTTGAAATTAATATAACCTGTGAGATATAACCAAGACAGATAGACAGATGGATAGAGAGATAGATCGATAGAGAGCGAGAAACAGACAGACAGACAAACAGACAGATAGACAAAGACAGAGAGACAGACAAAGACACTGAGAGACAGAGAGAAACAGACAGACAGACAGACAGAGGGGGGAGAGAGAGCTTTACAAAGGCATTGACCCAATTATTCCCATTCCACGTCTCTTCCGTTAACGATAACCTGACCCCCGTAGCATACGCTTCCGATGAAACCGATTCCTCCTCGTACTATGATCGATGTGTTACCGGTGCCCTGGTTCTGACGAGAAGTCGACGGAACGTGGTTCAGGTTCACCCCAAAGTTACCGGTTGTCAGGTTAGAATTGGTTGGGCGACATCCGTTGACGATGACCTGACCCCCGTAGCATACGCTACCGATCATTGCTATTCCACCGCGTACTTCGATCCTCGTATTTCCTTCCACAGACCGCGAGATGGAGACATTGCTCCCGAGCGTCGAATGCCTTGCGCCCGGTGCATTGTGGCTTACAACATCATCTTCGACCATAGAGCGGTTGCTCGGTGCAGCCTGGTCACGACTAAAATAACATAAAGGCATATTTATTACAACTAAAACAACATTTAAAATATCAGAGAAGATACGTAAGGCCCAGGTCATTTTAAATGCTTCTTCGTAATCGTAGACTCCAAATTTATACAGCGCCACTCGAAAGCTAAGAGCAGGGCACCAGTTTATCCACGAGGAACTGATATAGGAACTGATCCATGTTTCTCGTAACGTTGAGAGCACGGGTTATCGTTAGCTTTAAACATCTGGATATCTAACTGCTCTTCACCTGGCGACTGACTAACCAAGCATCAATCAGCGTCGCATTTCTGTGTGCCTTTCACGTGTTAAAAGTTAAACATCTGTGTAATAATAATAGTGATGATGATGAGGACGACGATGATGAAGATGATGATGACGATGATGATGATGAAGATGATGACGACGACGACGACGACGACGACGATGATGATGATGATGATGATGATGATGATGACGACGACGATGATGATGATGATGATATTTATTATTTGTTTGCTTTCTGACAAATTATTATGCTTAATTCGGAGAAATAATAACAAAAATATGAATAATAAGAAACCTAGTAATGACAATATTAATAATATATTGTAGGCCTATAAGTTAAATGTGGCATGAAATGTGCATAGTTGTGAACGTACAGATGAACAGTCGAAGCGTGACGACTATCTTGTGGATCGGAGACTAGTCCGCTTTGACGCAATCGGATACGACGTTGGACCCGTCTCTTTCGTTGCTTCTCGCGTCTCGTCAAATCGTTCTCCATAAGCGGTCTATAAGCGGTTGAGTTCGCGAATTTTATGAATCAATTAAATTATAGTAACTGTAACTGTAACGCATAAAATCTAAGCCGCTGCGAGGCCCAATATTTACTTAAACGGAGAAAGGAGATCATTCTGATTGACCGTTGTTATTGGTTTCCAGAATAAACAGTGACGTCATTCAACAAGCTAGCTCGTTTAATTTATCATCATCATCATCATCATCATCATCATCATCATCATCATCATCATCATCATCATCATCATCATCATCATCATCATCATCATCATCATCCTTATTTAATTGAACGGTATTTGTAGTTAATGATACAGCTAGAAATTGATGTAGCCACTAAGTATTAAATATTCTTCTGACCCTATAACTATTGAATGAGACTGGTTAATTTTGTTTGTCTTCGACTTTTGCAATGTTGGTGTCTATGAGTTTGCAGCTGAAACCACATTTCGAAAGATGGCGTTGGACAAAGTGTCTGGTTGCGTTTTGCTGGCAGTCTGCTTGTTTGCAACGGCTGATGCATTCAACCATGACAGAGTCGAGAAGATGCCAATCGACGATCCTTCAGGTGAGTTCAGGTATCCAGCGTCATATAGAGATAAGTTAAGTTAAAGCAAGGAAAGGTTAAGTGTTCCCAATCATTACTATTTTCTGCATGTAATGTTTTAGTAATCGACAGTGCCGTCTCAACAGCATTGTAAACCCTGGGCAAAGCAATGCACAGGGGCGTCTCCCCATCCACTCGGGATAAAAATTTAGACGGTCAATAAAATTAAACCTATGGATTTATTGGCTCTATAACATTCAGTTTGTAACAAAATGAATGTTTAAACACAAAGAAACACACTGCAAGGCGAAGAATCAGCTCAAAACTAGGCTACGAAGTTTCACTTCTGCCGCGCGGGGAGGTCACGCACACATTCGGTTTTTAGTCTTTTTAATTTTGGTGCCCCTGGCGACTGCCCAGTGTGTCCATGCCTTAAAACAACACTGGTAATCGATGGGTCTTGTTTTGTAAAAGCCATAGAGGAGACCAGACCAAAAATTGGAAGTTTCCAGACAGGGTTTAAAACAACTGTTGCTTAGTGTATGGGTTTTGGTACGCTACAGCCTATCTTGGCGAAAACCATTACCTGCATGATTCGAATTTTTTGCAGACCTTTGTAAAACTACAAAGGCGCTAAATATATTGAATTTTGCTTGCAGAGGATAATAATTATGGAAACAGCGCAACTGCGTGACGTCATTTTATTGACGGCCCCTTTTCATGTAACGCCATTTTGAGAAAAAACGAGAGAGCTACCATCTATAACTTCACTTTTGTTGCTATTGTTCTCTTTGGTAAGTTATATATTCCTGTGTTTTTACGAATTATTGAAATGAAATTAATAAAACAGTAATCGGTTTATCTAATATATTCCAATGACGCACTTAATCTAAATATAATTGTTTAGTAGTAACGTCATAAATACACGACGGAGTCAAAATTGAACAGTTGTGCGTTGTAACGGAAATTAAATTTGAAACACTTCCTTCGTGTCATCTCTCAAGCAATAGAAAAACTACTAGATTAAGTAGTCATTCAGTAACTTTAGTAACATTTCTGAAGTGGAAAGAGTTTTAAGATTATTCAAGGAACCCTTCCTGGCTCAGGTAATTCTGTTTGATATTTTAGTTGCGAGTGCCAAAGCTCTAAGCTGTGAAGCTCAGCTCGATGGAAGGATTCGAAAGCTTAGCAATATAATCAATAAGTCAATCAATCAATATAAATAGCTATGCGAGGTGATCTATATTGGTCCTCTATCCGAAAACTCGTTAGGTTTAAGATCCTTTTCATAGGCGCCGGCTCTTTGGGAGCCTTGGGTGCGAATGCACTCAGAGAGAAAGTTCAGTGGGTGTGTCGCAGCCAAAAGAATTCGGACCTTAAATTCAAATTTTTTACACCTAAATAATCTTAAAACTTGAGAAATACAACTACAACACAAATACCCAACATTGCATGATCTCACAGTCACAGCCCTTACATAAATAAATTATTAATTTTTTTATTATTTAAAATAATAAACAATTACATGTAGGCCTACTGGAACGTCAGAACGTCTCCGATTTCCAATACCTTTTCTAAACTCGTAACTGTTGACTAGAAAACAATTTTCTTCCTCCGAAAATCCGCTAATAACTCGACTACCTAAGGGGAGGAGAAAGAGGTAGGGAGAGGAGGAGAAGGGATAGGCGATTTCTAAGGGGAAGTGAGGGAGGATCCATGCACCCAGAGACAAAAGCAAAGGTCGGTGCCTATGATCTTTATGGTGATACGTAACTGCCTGACCGGTTGTGCCCTTCATAGGATAAATTCATAGGATAAATACATGTACCTATGTATTTCGGAGTCAACCATATAGATCTAGCCGAGTGTCGTCTCCTTTCTACGTCTCTAAAATATTATTACCAGCAGATGAGACCATTCAATTTGCAAACGATTTTGCATCTTGCATTGTCAGGTCAAGTGCTCCTCCTGACGTCACAATGAAGAATAAGTTTACTAGAAGAATGGCTATGTAAATTTGCCCTTAAAGATTAGCATAGGTCTAAGTACAAATTACATAATGAAACAATGCAAAAGAACGAGGTGCTATATGGTATGCTATTACGTTAATATTTCAAACAGCCTCCGAAATCGTCACAAGCATTAGCGATGTCGCAAAGCAATTCTTCCAAGCATTCGCTTGGAAGAGATGCTCAAGACGAGACTCAAAGTTCTCAGCTAAGTCAGAAATCATTTCTGTCGGATACTCATACGAAGGAAAAAAAGAAAATCCGTTCCAAAGACAAGACATACGAATGCGAGTTATGTAAGAAAATGTTTGGTTACGCATATCATCTGAAAAGTCACACGAGAATTCATACTGGAGAGAAACCATACCAATGCCAGATATGTCCAAAATCGTTTGCAAACCAACCAAACCTCAAGATTCACATGAGAATACATAAAAAAGAGAGGCCTTTCCAATGCCAAGTATGTCACAAGCGTTTTCCCAAATCTTACGACCTAGCGCGTCATTCGAGAATTCATACCACAGAGAAACCATACCAATGCCAGTCATGCGACTTTAAAACTAAGTATGAAAGCTATCTAAAGAGGCACATAAGAATTCATACTGGGGAGAAACCATACCAATGCCAGATATGTCGAAAATCGTTTGCAAACCAACAAAACCTCAAGATTCACATGAGAACACATACATTAGAGAGACTTTTCCAATGCCAAGCATGTCAAAAGCGGTTTCCCAAATACTCCGATCTAAAACGCCATGAGAGAATTCATACGGAAGAGAAACCGAACCAATGCCAGTCATGTGACTTTAAAACTAAGTATAAATGCTATCTAAACAGGCACTTAAGAATTCATACTGGGGAGAAACCATACCTTTGCCAGTTATGTCAGAAGACATTCTCAAGCGCTTCAGCTATGAGAAGTCATGAAAAATATCACCCTGGAAAGAAGACATTTCTGTGTCAGGTTTGCCAAAAACTATTTGCCACATCTTTCACATTAAAAATTCATGTAAGAACCCATACAGGAGAGAAACCTTTCCAGTGCCAGATTTGTAAAAAAGATTTCTCCCAGTATTCCTATCTAGCAAGTCATGTACGAACCCATTCTGGAGAGAAACCATTTCAGTGCGAGATATGTAAACAGGTATTTTGTCAAAATAATAGTCTGCGGTGCCATTTTAGACTCCATACTGGAGAAAAGCCTTACCAATGCCAGATATGTCAAAAAAGGTTTGTAAATACTTCCCGTCTAAGATGTCATTTCAGAATTCATACTGGAGAGAAACCATACCTTTGCCAGATATGTCAGAAAACGTTCTCGTGCAATTCGGGTCTGAGACATCATGAAAAAGCCCACTCTGGAGAGAAACCGTACCTTTGCCAGGTATGTAAGAAAACATTCGCAAGTGCTTCAATTCTGAAAACACATGGACGAATCCATACAGGAGAGAAACCATTTCTGTGTCATGCTTGTAACAAAGCGTTTTTCAGATCTTCTCAACTGAAGATTCATGTTGCACTTCATACTGGAGAGAAACCATACCAATGCGAGTTATGCTCAAAAGCATTCTCATGCCAATCTCATCTCAAAACTCATCAAAGAATCCAAACTGGCGAGAAACCATACCAATGCCAGCAATGTGCAAAAGCATTCACATACCAGTGTGAACTTCAAAGTCACACGAGAATTCATTCCGGCGAGAGGCCTTTACAATGCCAAGTAGGCCTATGTAAGAAACGTTTTCCCATTCATCCAATCTAGCAAGTCATGTCAGAATCCATTACCCGAGATAAACCTTTCCAAAGCCAAATATGTAAAAAAACGTTTTTCCTGATCTGGCATTCTGACAGAGCATGCTAGAATTCATACTGGAAATAAGCCTTACCATTGCCAGGTATGTCCAAAACGTTTTACTGCCTCTTTCAGTTTAAAAACTCATGCGAAGATTCACAGCGGAGAGAAACCATGCCTTTGCAGGTATGTAAGAAAACATTCTCATTCTCTTCAGGTCTGAAACATCATGAAAAAACGCACATTTTGTAGAAACCATTTGCGTTAGGTTTGTAGAAGAACATTTCCCAAAGCACAAAATCATGACATTGTTCGAATGCTTCCTAGAGAAAACTATCCTAATGGCAGTTTTCCTAGAGAACATTTTCATGGAATTCTGTTCTGCAGATATTGACAGAAACCATCTTGTGATCTGAAAACTCATGAATACGAGTATCCATACTGGAGAGAAAGTGTATCTGCAGCCGTTTTCACACTTTCTTCTTTCACGACTAACATGATGGCTCATACTGGAGAGAAGCCAGTATGTCAAAATGTATTTGTCCGATCTTTATGTCTACAATGTCATGTTAAAATTCATACTCAGGCATTGTCATGTTAAAATTCATACTCAGGCAACATCAGTTATGTGAGGTTCAGTAGTCTAAAGAAGCGTTCGATCACATAATCTGAATAGAAACTCTACCTGCGTTAAATATGTCTGAAAAGTTTTCATGGCCTTTCATGAGGAGAAAACCATTGTATGGCATCTTTGTAGCACAACATTCCAACTATTCCACTCTAAAAAATCATGTTAGAACTCATTCTGTTTAAAATCATTCAGGCGCCATTTATGCTCGAAAGCATTCTCAAATCATGCTGTTCTGCAGATTCACAATGGAAGAAGTACATTTAAGGAACATTAAAATTGCAGTCTTGTTAGAAACCAATCACAAATCACAATCCATGCATCTTCAGGATCATTTCATAACCACAGAAGGTCGTATGAAATGAAAACAGTTGCTCTCCGTTTAGGTTGCAAAATCATTTAAGGGGGATGCTGAATGATTATGTGATGCCGTATTTGCCAGATACTGCAAACTAAGAAATCCCGCAATATCAACTGACCAAAAGAAATTATCTTAAATATCTGAGAATATATAATCACATAATATGAGGGTCGAAACAAATTATCTGGTGAATGAAACAGAGCAGAAGTGTCGAGTTTATCAATGCCTGGCAGTATGCATGAATGAGTTTATGTTTTCAAAGTAAGTGGCTTCAGTTAAGCAAAAATTGACTTTTCTTGTTTGATTAAGCACAATTTAAGACTTGTTGGTAATATGTTCAGCGTTAATGAAACATTTTCAGTTTGACTAGGCATGTATTTAAGTCAGCACTTCAGTATATTGACCTATTTTATTTTGCAGTGATGATATACTACGCATGAAAAAACTGGCAGTTTCCGTCGTCTTTTGTTGCTTTCTTCTCGTTTTCACTCATTTACAATTACAAATAAAGAAATCTGACTATATATATTTATATATACATATATATATATATATATACATATATATGTCTCTTCTCTTTCTGCAAATGCTCATTCCAAGAAATTGGGTGGGAAGATCTGTCAGTGTGTGTGTGCTACCGTTTGGGGGAGGGTGGAGGAAGAAGGAGGGGGCAAACAGAAGGGGAAAGGGAAGTTGCTCCAATGACTTGGGGGGGGGGTTGACGCCTCTGTATGTCTCTCTTTCTTTCTGCAAATTACACTTGATTACACTCCTTTAAATATTTTAGAATTGTCTCACACGTCATATTATGGCGCACTACTCAGGTTACGTCCTCTGGTAGATTTTCGCCTTAACGTCGACCCCCTAGGCCCGCAAAGTATGTGTATAATTATATACACACTGTAAACCCGGAATTGGATATTACTGATATGGTATCTCCCCATAATAATTTTCTCCTATCGAAATCGAAGACCATAGAGCGATGAAATGACTTGGATGTGCTGCTTGTAAAAGGCAAAGAACAAGTTCATGTCACATAAATGTAATATAATTTATTATAATGCACCAATTCAGACCGTAGGCCTACATTAGATATAAAGCCTTTTTTGTTACAATGGTTTTACTTAGAGCGTTAGTGTTTACAAATTACCATAGAAAGTGAGTGAAAACGTCTAATGCAAAGAACACGTTCCTTTCATTGAAATATACCATGGACTAATATGATACTCCAACCGAGGCAGATAATCGAATTCTATTACTCGAATCGTTCATTAAACTTAGATTTAACCACACTTCTTATTTGAAACTAATATAACCTGTGAGATGTAACCGAGACAGATAGACAGATGGATAGATAGATGGATAGATAGATAGAAAGAGAGCGAGAAAGACAGACAGTCAGAGAGACAGACAAAGACACGGAGACAGAAAGACACAATCATGTCATAGAGATAGAGAGACAGACAGACAGAGCTTTACAAAGGCATTGACCCAATTATTCCCATTCCATGTCTCTTCCGTTAACGATGACCTGACACCCGTAGCATACGTTTTCGATGAAACCGATTCCTCCTCGTACTATGATCGATGGATGACCGGTGCCCTGGTTCTGACGAGAAGTCGAAGGAACGTGATTCAGGTTCGCCTCAAAGTTACCGGTTGTCAGGGTGGAATTGGGTATACGACTCCCGTTGACGATGACCTGACCCCGGTAGCACACGGTTCCTATTCCACCGCATACTTCGATCCTCGTATTTCCATCCACAGACCGCGAGATAGAGACATTGCTCCCGTACGTCGAATGCCTTGCGCCCGGTGCATTGAGGCTTACAACATCATCCTCAATATCTACCATAGAGCGGTTGCTCGGTGCAGCCTGAGCACGACTAAAATAACATAAGCATATTTATTGCAGGTTAAACAACATTAGTAGTCTCAGAGGAACTACCTAAGTTTATATTACATTTAATGCTTCTTCGTAATCGTAAACTCCAAATTTCTAAAGGCTTGCCCAGGGCACCAGCTTATTCTCGAGTGCTTATTTATTTAGGATCTGACCCATGTTTCTCGTAACATTTACTCCGCAATCTCGATGTATGCCACGATAGCATAATAATGATGAAAACTATGATTGTGATTAACCTTCAACCACTAGTATCTTCTTACATCCATCAATACCTCAATACACAATACACCCATCATGCAGTTTGCGACCATCAGCTGTGTCTTTTGGTTGAGCCACAATACAGCATTGACATGGGCGAGTAGTTTCAGGCAGTGCTACAACTAGGTTCAACCAAAAGACCCCATAACAGAAGATCGCAGACTGTGTGTCGGGATGTAGGCCTAAGTTGAGAGTAGTGGTTGAAGGTAGGTAGGAGTGCACATTGTGAGGACTTATAGGTCGAAGATGCCAATTTAATTCTAATTCTGATTTCACACATCGTCACAAAAAGTAAAACTCATTCAAAAATCATGATATAGCCTGTTTCAAATCACATCTATTGTCATTGTAATAAGTATTTGATGTGGCACTGCACTCTGGTGTTGCAAGGAGAAAGCTATGTAGCGTATTAAATAGAAGGTGTTGGAAAGCTGAAATTAGCATAAGTAAGTAAACAAGTAATTTTTTTGTAATTGTAATTGTAACCGAAAACTTATATAGCGCCACTCAAATCAGCGGCGCTTTCAACCCGCATCAATGCCGGCACCGGCAAAAAGGAAAGTTTTCAGGCGTCTACGGAACTGGAGAGGAGAGAGGGGAAGAAGCTCTTGGCGGAGAAACAAGGGGAGACAGTTCCAAGCAGAGGGGCCAACATAGGCGAAACTTCTGGATTGTGCCGTGGAAGATCGCATGCGAGGGACAACCATAAGGCCGCGAGCCGAAGATCGCAAGGAAGCCCTCGCAGGCAAGGAAGAAACTGGGTTGCAAAAATTCATTAGGTAAGACGAAGCAGAGGCAGTAAGGCAGTTGCGCATGAGAGTGAGGGTTTTAAACTGAATTCGCTGTTGAGCAGGGAGCCAGTGGAGGGAATCACGGATAAAGGCAGAAATGTGGGCAAACTTGGGAATGTCACCAATAAGCCGAGCAGCAGCATTAAGGATAGTCTGGAGTTTGTGCATATTGGAGGAGGAAAGGCCAATGTACACAGCATTGCCAAAGTCTACCCTAGTGCAGATCAGAGCATGGACCAGTGTAGTAACAGCATGAAATGAAAGAGACTTTCGGATGGATCGGAGCTGGCGAAGATGATAAAAGCAAGATCTGGATACAAGGTTAACTTGATCAGTAAAGGAGAGGGTAGGGTCAAGGACAATCCCCAAGTCACGAACAGAGCAGGAAAATTGAATGAGGGGAAACCTAAGATGTAGAGATTCAAAATCAATCTTGCTGAGTTGGAGGCGACCACCGAGCCAGATAAACTGAGTCTTGTCGGGGTTCAGCCGCAAGCGATTAGAGGAAAGCCAAGAATCCAGAGCAGAGGCTGCTGCTAAGATGCGTTCGACCATTTGGACAGCAGAAGAGGCTGGACCATGAATTAGAGACTGGGTGTCATCAGCATACTGATGAGACGAAACCCCATACTGCTGGAAAATCCCCCAAGGTCCGAAGTATATAGGATGAAGAGCAGAGGAGCAAGAACAGAGCCTTGGGGGAGACCATAGGAGGTAGTGGCCCAAGGAGTACGATGTGATCCAAAGACCACAGATATGGACCTGTCAGAGAGGAAATAGCGTAAAGTAAGTAATGTGCCTCTGAGTTCAGGCCTTGAAGAGGCGCTATATAAATTCCCTGATTGATTGATTGAAGTAAGCACATTCTATTTAAATTTTAAAAAAATATATAAATATATTCATAAAATGAACTTGAAAATATTCGTCGTCTAACCAATTACTACAGATAGGCCCTATACAGAATATTATTTTAATATTCTGAACATCTGTATTATTTGTTAGACGATGAATATTTCTAAGTGAAAAGTGATAGGCCTAACTATTAAAAAATACTTGAAACTTTATAGTAGAACGGAGCAAAATGAAGAGAGTAGAATTATAACAATGACATATTCATTTCACAGAATGAAACACTCTGGTAGAGTCATTAGAATTAAAATGTTTAATAACAATGATTGGGCTACAGAAATTTGCAAAATTTATAATTCTTCATTCACCCATGGCGAAGAAAAGTGCTGTATAATTAAATGAACAGCCAGAGCATGGATCTCTTCATCATGTTGAATGGATATTCTATTCAGATCAAGCTTTTCTTCGTCTATCCAGTCTACATTCTCTCAATTTTCTTCGTTCGCGATACAACCTATCAGTTGCCGTTTATTTAAATAATCAAATCGAAAAAATGATGAAAATTATTCAAAGTTAATGTAATTGTTAAATTTAATTATGTAGACGTGATTTGGCTTCACATTTCTCAAAAACCCTCCCCTTAGATACGTCACGTCATTTATGGACGGCCCTTTTCACGTAACGCCATTTTGACAAAAGCGAGAGAGCTACAATCTATAACTTTACTTTCGTTGCTATTGTGCTCTTTGGTAAGTTATTATATTCCTGTATTTTTACGAATCATTGAAATATAATTAATAATATAGTAATCGGATAATCCAATAATTATATCCCAATGACGTACATAATCTGATAATTGTTTAGTAGTGACGTCATTAATAATCTACGATATCAAAATTGAACAGTTGTGCGTTTCAACGGAAATTAAATTTGAAAGTTGAAACACTGCCTTCGTGTCATCTCTAAAGCAACAGGAGACTACTAGAATCAGCAGCCCTTCAGTAACTTTAGTAACATTTCTTAAAGTGGAAAGAGTTTTAAGATTTCTCAACGAACCCTTTCTGGCTCAGGTAATTAATTCTGTTTGATATTTTAGTTGCGAGTAGGCCCTACCAACGCTTTAAACTCTGAAGCTCCGCTAGATGGATGGATTCGATAGCTTAGCCATATAATCAATCAAGCAATATAAATAGTATACATGCGAGGCGAAATATATCGAAAAAATGATGAAAATTATTCAAAGTTAATGTAATTGTTAAATTTAATTATGTAGACGTGATTTGGCTTCACATTTCTCAAAAACCCTCCCCTTAGATACGTCACGTCATTTATGGACGGCCCTTTTCACGTAACGCCATTTTGACAAAAGCGAGAGAGCTACAATCTATAACTTTACTTTCGTTGCTATTGTGCTCTTTGGTAAGTTATTATATTCCTGTGTTTTTACGAATCATTGAAATATAATTAATAATATAGTAATCGGATAATCCAATAATTATATCCCAATGACGTACATAATCTGATAATTGTTTAGTAGTGACGTCATTAATAATCTACGATATCAAAATTGAACAGTTGTGCGTTTCAACGGAAATTAAATTTGAAAGTTGAAACACTGCCTTCGTGTCATCTCTAAAGCAACAGGAGACTACTAGAATCAGCAGCCCTTCAGTAACTTTAGTTACATTTCTTAAAGTGGAAAGAGTTTTAAGATTTCTCAACGAACCCTTTCTGGCTCAGGTAATTAATTCTGTTTGATATTTTAGTTCCGAGTAGGCCCTACCAACGCTTTAAACTCTGAAGCTCCGCTAGATGGATGGATTCGATAGCTTAGCCATATAATCAATCAAGCAATATAAATAGCTACATGCGAGGCGAAATATATATATATATATATATATATATATATATATATGTATATATATATATATATATGTATATATATGTATATATATATATATATATATATATATATATATATATATATATATATATATATATATATATATATATATATATATATATATATTGGTTCCCTATTCGAAGACTCATTAGGTTTAAGACCCTTGCTTCTATACGTTGATACGTAACTGCCTGACCGGTTGTGCCCTTCATATGATAGATAGCTACCGTACGTATTTCAGAGTCAACCGTATCTTGCCGCAGGTATCATCTCTCTGCAACGCATGGTGATGTGCGATGGAAAGCTTTGTCATCGGCAATCCCTAACTCTAGAATAGTCTTCCAGGAAGCCTTTGACATGGGTTTCGTCTCCTTTCTACTCCTCTATAATTATTATTAGCAGTTGAGGACCGTTCCATTTTGCAAACGATTTTGCATCTTATATTGTCAGGTCGATTGCTGCTCCTCACCTCACAATGCAAGACTAAGTTTGTTTTTAGAAGAATGGTATGTACACGTGTCCTTGAAGATTAACATAGGCCTTAGTAGAAATTACACAATGAAACAATAAAAGAGAACGAATTGATATCATGTGCCATTACGTTAATATTTCATGCAGCCTCCGAAATCGTCACAATCATTAGCGATGTCGCAAAGCATTTCTCATTCGCTTGGAAGTGCCGCTCAAGAAGAGACGCAAAGTTCCCAGCTAAGTCAGAAATCATTTGTGTTGGATACTCATACGAAGGAAAAGAAGAAAATCCGTTCCAAAGACAAGACATACGAATGCGAGTTATGTAAGAAAATGTTTAAGTACGCCTGTCACCTGAAAAGTCACACGAGAATTCATACTGGAGAGAAACCATACCAGTGCCAGATATGCCCAAAATCGTTTGTAAGGCAATCAAACCTGAAGAATCACATGACAGCACATACCGGAGAGAGACTTTTCCAATGCCAAGTATGTCATAAGCGTTTTCTCCAATATTCCAATCTAAAATGTCATTCGAGAATTCATACCGAAGAGAAACCGTACCAATGCCAGTCTTGCGACTTTAAAACTAAGTATAAAAGCTATCTAAAGAGGCACGTAAGAATACATACTGGAGAGAAACCATACCTTTGCCAGTTATGTCAGAAGAGATTCTCAAGCGCTTCAGCTGTGAGAAGTCATGAAAAATATCACCCTGGAAAGAAGACATTTCTGTGTCAGGTTTGCCAAAAACTTTTTGCCACATATTTCTCGTTAAAAATTCATGTCAGAACCCATACAGGAGAGAAACCTTTCCAGTGCCACATGTGTAAAAAAGGTTTCTCTCAATATGCCCATCTAGCATGTCATCTTCGAATCCATTCTGGAGAGAAACCATTTCAGTGCGAGATATGTAAACAGGCATTTTTTCATTATTATAGTCTGCAGTGCCATTTTAGACTCCATACTGGAGAAAAGCCTTTCCAATGCCAAATATGTCATAAAAGATTTTTAGTTTCTTACAGTCTACGAAATCATGTCAGAATTCATACTGTAGAGAAACCATACCAATGTCAGTCATGTGACTTTAAAACTAAGTATCAAAGCTATCTAAAGAGGCACATAAGAATACATACTGGAGAAAAACCGTACCAATGCCAGTTATGCCCAAAAGCATTCGCACATAGCGGTAGTCTGCTGGTTCACAAGAGAACACATACTGGAGAGAAAGCATATCTATGTCATATTTGTCAAAAACGATTTTCATATTCTTCCAGTCTAAAAGATCATGCTAAAATTCATACTGGAGAGAAACCATACCTTTGCCAGGTATGTCAGAAAACATTCTCAAGCACTGCAAGCTTAAAAAGTCATGAGAAATCCCACTCTGGAGCGAAACCATACCTTTGCCAGATATGTCAAAAAACGTTCGCATACACTTCAGGTCTAAGGAGTCATAAAAAATGCCACTCTGGAGTGAAACCATACCTTTGCCAGATATGTCAGAAAACGTTCTCATGCATTTCAATTCTGAGAAGTCATGAAAAATGCCACTCTGGGGAGAAACCATTTTTTTGTCTGGTTTGTAAAAAAGCATTTTTCAGATCTTACCAACTGAAAATTCATGGTACAATCCATACTGGAGAGAAACCATACCAATGCCAGTTATGCTCAAAAGCATTTTCGTGCCGGTTTTATCTCAAGAGTCATCAGAGAATCCATACTGGAGAGAAACCATACCAATGCCAGCAATGTGCAAAAGTTTTCGCATACCAGTGTGACCTGAAAAGTCACGTGAGAACCCATTCCGCAGCCTTTGCCAGGTACAGGTATGTAAAAAAAGTTTTTCCCATTCATCCAGTCTAGTAAGTCATGTCAGAATCCATACCGGAGATAAACCTTTCCAATGCCAGACCTGTAAAAAACGTTTTTCCCGATCTGACATTCTTACAGAGCATGCTAGAATTCATATTGGAGATGAACCTTACCATTGCCAGGTATGTCCAAAACGTTTTACTACCTCTTCCAGTCTAAGACGTCATGCAAAGATTCACAGCGGAGAGAAGCCATACCTTTGGCAGGTATGTCAGAAAACAATCTTACTCTCTTCAGGTCTGAAACATCATGAAAAAACTCACTCTCTATAGAAACCATTTGCGTCAGGTTTCTAGAAAAACATTCTCAAACAATGCGGCTCTGCAGATTCACAATGGAAGAAGTACATTTAGGGAACCTTAAAATACCAGTCTTGTTGGAGACAAATCACAATCCATGCATATTCAGGATCTTATCGTAACCACAGAAGGTCCTATGAAATGAAAACAGTTGCTCTCTGTTTAGGTTACAAAATCGTTTTAGGGGAAATATTATGGATGCTGAATGATTATGTGATGACGTATTTACCGGATACTGCAAACTAAGAAATTCCGTAATATCAACTGACCAAAAGAAATTATCTTAAATATCTGAGAAGATATCATATGAGGGTCGAAACAAATTATCTGGTGGATGAAACAGAGAAGAAGTGTTCAGTTAATCAATGCCTGGCAGTAGGCCTATGCATGCATTTATCCTTATTGATGTTTGTTTTCAAAGTAATTGTCTTTAGTTAAGCAGAAATTGACTTGTCTTGTTTGATTAATAAGTACAATTTAGACCTGTTGGTTATATGTTCAGCGTTAAAAACATTTTTAGTTTGATTAAGCATGTGTCTAAGTCAGCACTTCAGTATACTGAGCTATTTTATTTCTGCTGTGATTATGCCTCGCATGAAAAACTAGTCTTTTGTTGCTTACTTCTTGTTTTTCATTTATAATTACAAAAAGAGAAATCTGACTATTTCAGTTTTCAACCAATTATTTCATCAAACTAGTTCTCTGTTCATCCACGGCCTATTCGATACACAGTGAACAGGTCGTCCTTTAATATGACTTTATTGTATGCCCTAACACTCTGGCGTATTTCTATAAATACACATTGACACCAAACTCAACATCATATAGACTGTACAATAGGGTGGTGCGAACGTAATGGTAAAAAACATTTTTCTGAATTATTAATTGTAATAGTGTGAAAAAGTTGTGTCTATGAGAGGTGAACTTGTGGCTAAATTTGTCAGTTGCTAGTGCTATTTCTTGAACTGCCCCAACGACTTTGAAATTTAGCAGTAACAGTTGCATGCAAAATACTAATACGCGATTACTTACCATAACGATTAATACACATTGCGCAAGTGATTATCAATATATTTGTCACAAATAACTAAACAACCCTTCACTAAATTATACGTTTGGTTATTGAACATTTCTAAACACAAATTTTAAGAAGTTGACGATCATTGTTATGGACAGTTTGGTAAGTTTTTTCTCGTTTGCTTAGGTTTATTTACTTCTATGAAGGTAGGGCCTACTTGGTTTTCTGACGCATCCATGTCTTCTTCGTCTGCTAAGCTTTGACTCTGTACTGGTTTAGTCTGGATCTATTTCTCTTTCCGCTGCGGAATTTTGATCATTACTGTCTGCTAATGTTTGTTCATTGCTGAAATCCAATGTTTGCGACATCTTAGGTGCTCGGTCAGCTTTCGCTCATGCCGCTTCTTTAGTTTAGTTGATGCAATCTTATCTTGACCGCAATAATCATAACTCTAATCGTCCGCTGATCATGTAGGAACTCGATATCATGTTCATCGTTTGGCACCTTTCTGGCTTTGGGACACTTACAATTGTCAACGGTATATTTGCAAGCTTCGATGTAAAACTTTTTCTCTACATTTATGTTAAGAGTTTTGCCATTTTTACGATATATACTACAACTTTTTCGACCTAATAGGTCGGCGATCGAAATTCATCGTGGAATGCTCTTATCACCTTCAGAACTCTTGTATGTGAAACTGCCACGATGGACGCTTTTCTCCATATAGCTACGATGTGTCGCTACGATTTCTGCTGTTTGAGTGACAGTAGATTCTTTGGTTCCTTCCGTGTTGACTCTGTTGATGTTATGGTTAATATAATTGTAGTGCCTCATAACGTCTTCATAAGTTGGCAAGACATTTTTCGGTAACTCGCACGAATATCCAAAATCATTTTTCAGCGGTTCTTGTTTTGATTTTGGATAACTGATCGAAAAGACTTCTTTAAAAAAAAATTCCGATAAACCGAATTTCTACAAACTTTTATACATGACATTTATAATATATTATGCAATTAACATCGTGCCCTGAAATATGACATATGACCTGGTAGGCAGGGGCATAACTTTGGTCTAAAAAGTGGGGGAAACCAATTTCTTCCATACACGAAGCAAGGCAAAGACTGCGATTTCTGGGCTGGCTCAATAATAAAATATTGATTGACATTGTTTTAAAAGTAGGGGTGCGGTACCCCAGTCCAAAAACTGGGGGTACGGTACCCATCGTACCCCCACTCTAAAAAATTACGCCAATGGTGGTAAGCCCACTACCGGTTCGCTTAAAATGGAGGATTGAAGGGATGAAGGACATTGAAGAATGAAGGTTCGCCTTAATATGAATTGGCTCTAATGCACTAGCAACAGGGGTATAGAATCGAACTTCGACGACGCCGCTGGGGCACCTCTGAACTTCAAAATAATTCAACCAAATTTTGCACAGTCATTTACTTTTACCAAATGCAACTTTTAAACAATATTACGTTTGTAAATTCGCACTTTAGTTTTTTCGCACCACCCTACTGTACAACAACATTTCCTGTCCATCATATTGAAAGTTCATATTGTTGTTGTTGTTGATGATGATGATGATGATGATGATGATGATGATGATGATGATGATGATGATGATGATGATGATGATGATGATGATGATGATGATGATGATGATGATGATGATGATGATGATGATGATGATGATGATGATGATGATGATGATGATGATGATGATGATGATGATGATGATGATGATGATGATGATGATGATGATGATGATGATGATGATGATGATGATGATGATATGATAGGGATCATCATCGTCATCATCATGATCCTCGCTATAAGAGGCAAAAGACAAGTTCATGTCACAGAAATTTATTATAATTTATCATAATATCCCAATTCAGACCGTACATTAGCTAAACCCTGCTTTGCTACTTCAGCTACTATGGTTTTACTTACAGCGTTAGTATTTTTAAATTAGCATACAAAGTGAGTGAAAAACGTCCAATGCAAAGAACACGTTCCTTATATAGAAATTTACGATGGACTAATATGATACTCCAACCGAGGCAGATAATCGAATTCTATTACTCGAATCGTCCGTTTACTTAGATTTAACCACATTTGTTATTTGAAGTTAATATAACTTGTGAGATATTACCGAGACAGATAGATAGATAGATAGATAGATAGATAGATAGATAGATAGATAGATAGATAGATAGATAGATAGATAGATAGATAGATTAGATAGATAGATAGATAGATAGATAGATAGATAGATAGATAGATAGATAGATAGATAGATAGATAGATAGATAGATAGATAGATAGATAGATAGATAGACAGACAGATAGATAGATAGATAGATAGATAGATCATAGACAGATTGATAGAAAGACAGACAGATAGATAGACAAGCGACATAGAGACAGACAAAGAGAGAGACAGATAGAGAATCAGACAGACAGACAGACAGAGAGAGGGAGAGACAGCTTTACGAAGGCATTGACTCAATTATTCCCATTCCATGTCTCTTCCGTTAGCGATGACCTGACCCCCGTAGCATACGTTTCCGATGAAACCGATTCCTCCACG
>OY744616.1:1918830-2113830 GCA_963556255.1 Allolobophora icterica | reverse complement strand
TATACATATATATGTTTCTGAAGCGGATGTTTATAATAAAGATAAAACTGATTTGAACTGGGGTCTACCTTTGTGGCTTATCAGCTGGAAAAGTCCCTGGAAGGTCTCTAGTTTTTCTATCCTTCTTCCTCTTTCTCAATCCCGAAATTTACTTGTGTTTCCTCTATAAATTATTCAGCCGATCAAAGCTGTGCTGCAGTCGACAAGGACGAACAAGTGGTTGAGTTCATCGTTCGTAGAAGCAGAGAAGAAAAACAGTGAGTTCCAATATCTTTAAGATTATTATTATTTTTGAGATTATAACTATTATTAACCCTCGGGCTACCAAGGGGGGGTGGTTACCACCCCCCCCCCTACGTTTTTCTGGAAAAACTTTTTTTGCACGTGGAATATAATTTTGACATTTTAGGTAGCTGTAGGGGGTCCATTTGCGCAAATTTTGAGGTAAAAGTCATGATGATATCCCACGCCATAAAAAAGTTATACCCGATATAGCCTAGGTACCACTTATGAAATCAGGAATTTCTCTCGTCAGCTGTTAGCTGTTGTCGACTATAAAGGTATTCATTATTCTTTCTGGAAGAGAAACAACTATGCCATTCTTTAGAGGGAATTTAGGGTTATATTTACTTGCTTAGTTATTTGTCTTTTGATAACCGGAAGTGATCATAATGAATAATAATACGCTTTTTCAGTGTGAAAATCACTGATGCAATATCACAACGTAAACCGATATGGTTGGGTATGGGGAAGGGCTATAAACAGTTGAAGCAGAATACTAACAGAGTAAAGCAGTGCTGTGAAGTGTTCAAGAAGCCGGTTTGCAGGAAGCATTCGCACAAAACAATGAAAGTAACTTGCAATAACTGCAAGGACCACTGACGTTTTTTTTGACTGCCGGGAAAAATTACATAATTTCTTGTTTCATGTTTTCATGTTGATATAGCTGCACGCCTTTAGGTTTTGTCTGTAACTAAAACAGACTTTGGAATAGTTTGTATTGTTGAAAATTAAGCCTCATTATGTTTATTATATTTAGAACTAGCTGGATTACCCGGCGTTGCCCGGGGTTATAAGTTTTAATCCCTGCACCCCCACCACCCACCACCCCCCACTCCCACCCCACCACCCACCACTAAACCACCCCCAATATATCAGTCTTGCGTGTCGATGTAGGGCCTTACGTCATAATATTAATTGATCAATAGTACAAATTGTGTGCGATAATATCAGATATCGTTAAATGGACCGGTGCCTTTGTTAAAAACTATATAATTTCGAGATGCATTCATATATTTTACAACTAAATATACCATTCTTTTCAGAAATGAATGCTGAATCAAATGCTGTATTACATGATATGATATCTTAAACCAAACACGAAATTCCGGGGGGGGTGGTAACCACCCCCCCTTGGTAGCCGATGTCGCAAAAAAACCTTGGTAGCCTGAGGGTTAAGATGACTATTATTAATAATATTAAGATTATTGTTATTATTACTGTCATTGTTATTAATTGGATTATTTTTTATCGTTATCAGTATTATTATTATTTTCATTACTAAGCTTATTATTGTTTTTTTAATTGGATTATTTTTTATAATTATTGTTACTACTTCAACGACTAATAATATTACTTCTACGACTACTACTTCTATACTTCTACCACTACTACTACTACAGCTCCTTCTACCACTATTAGGTCTTCACTATTTTATTATAATACTGCTTGCACAATAACCACCCGAGTTGTATATTCTAAACTTGACTATTGCAACTACCTCTTCTGTGGCATCTGTTCATCTCCAATGAAACGTCAAGAAACAATCTAGACCACTTGTTTCTCGTGCAGTCGCCAAAACTCCCAAACATTACTACATAACCATAGCTTTCATATCGCTTCATTTCCTTTGAGGTCGCATCCATTAGAAAATTTTGTCGCAAGGCACTTCAAATCACGCAACCTTCATACATTCGCCACCGAATCATTTTCCAGATTACAGCTTTTCTATGTCTCCACCTATACATTCTGCAGCCTATCCTGAAACTACGTGCCTCAGCTCCCTAGAAAACTCCCCCCAAAGATCTTCACCACTTTGCCTGTCAATCTCAGAATAGCCTGCTTGCTCTCTCCCCCCCCTCTCTCTCTCTCGCTCTCGCTCTCTCATTCTCTCTCTACAGATCTTGTAACTCCACGAGTGAGAACCAAATTTTTTAAGCTCTCTTATCCTTTTGACTAAATCACTGTCGAGTTCTACCTTCGCACAGTTTTAAGGATTTTAGATTTATTTGGCCTTGCAGCTGAAACCACAGTTCGGAAGATGGCGCTGAGCAAAGTGTGTGGCTACGTCTTGATGACGATCTGCTTCGTTGCAATGGTTGATGCATTCAACTATGACAGACTGGAGAGGATGACCATCGACGATTCTTCGGGTAAGGGCTTCGAAATTTTATGATTTTTTCTTGTAGCCGATTCTTAGGTGAGTTCAGGTATCCAGCATCATATAAAGGTAAGTTAAGAAAAGCTACGATAAGTAAATGCAAAGACAGGTAATGTTATGCAATGTAAGGTGAGGTATGTTAAGACAAAGGAAGACAATGTAAGTTAAAGCAAAGAAATGTCCGGTAAGGTAAGACAAATAAAGGTAAGGAAGTTAAGATAGGGCTTTCCCTGTTAAAATAAGTAAAGGTAAGATAAGTTAGGCCTAGGGTAAGACAAGTTAAGGTAAGTTTAGGCATAGAAAGGTAAGGTAAGATAAGAAAGGGAGCAGTGAGGTAAGTTAATGCACGGATAGGTAAAGTATTCGCGACCTTTTTTGTGAATGTCTTTTGTTATTGAAACTTTCTGTTTCGTAAGATCCTGGTCTATGAAACCTTTGATTCCAACCACACACCGGGATAAAGTCCTGAGCGTAAAGGAGGAAGTTTCCTAACAGAGAATTTATAAATAACTGTAGCCATGCATTTATGTCTTGGTAAGCGTAGCCTATTTTTCGAAAACTGTTTGTTCTATGGTCCTACATTTATATAGCGCCCTGTTGAAACCCAAACTATGGCGCTACACAGTTGTATTGGTTGTTGTTTACAGAGAATGATTTGGTCACAGCGCAACTGAACAACGCGTGGGATGTCCTAAAACAGCTTCAGCAACTACTAGATCCCGCGGGGAATGAGATCAATGGATGTCGCTGTTACGGACTCACGTGCCAGTGTTGTCAATACGTCAACATACCAAGACTTCCTTTTCATAACCGTGTGTACTGAGCAGCAGGTGTTTGCATGTCTTGAATGAATGAGAGATATAAAAGCCGGGGTTATGTAGTGGTGCTTGGAAGTTTTGATGACTGCACGGGCAAGAGCGCTCTCGATTGTCTGCAAACATTTTTATCAGAGATTAAATCGTAATTGTAATAAGTAAATTTTATCGCGCAGGTGCCTAATGCACAAGGCATCAACCGATGGCACACCAAAGCCAAGCCTTCAACAGGTCAATATCCAGATCAGTACATAAGACAAGCCGATGCTATAGAAGAAGCAGTTGAAGTTGTCAAGTTTGGAGTGCATGAGTGAGGTGGCTATTTTGCAGTCAGTAATAGTATACTGAACTATGGGAATCAAATAGCAGTAGGCCCTAATAGTAGTAGAAGGAGTTGTAGTAGTAGTAGAAGTATAGAAGTAGTAGGCGTAGAAGTAGCAGTATTAGTCGTTGAAGTAGGAAAAAAGTAGTAGTAGTAGAAGTAATAATAGTTACAGTTGTCTAATTAGTCAAATCTAACCTAATTTCATCATCATCAATTTATCACTATTTAACTCATCTATTTCCCTTATTTTGTTTATTGCGCCTCGTTTCGCATGCTCGTGTTTTGTGAGCCGCAGTGCGTCTGCAAGCGGTTCAATAAAGAACATACTCACTTACTTACTTACTAATCTTACCCCGAGATTCACAACTACTGTATATTTAAAGTCGTGTAAGCTTCAAATGGCGGATTTTTGTGTCCGCCAAATATTCCTGCCCTAGATACCCGATTAAATCTGTTAATACTGTGTGAATTTTAATTGTTCTGTCAATTTATGTAGCACCGTTAGTAGCAAAGCTGCTTCTAGGATGCTTTATACTGTCAACATTCAGCGCACACGCTAAGACATTGATTCTAATTTGTATTTTTTATATTCGTTTCTGCTTTGCTAATGATTCATGCTTTCTCTTGTCCGTCTGTTTATGTAGTCTGTCTAAGTGTGACGCTTTGTCCGAGTAGAGCATCCTTGGTCATACAAATGAAAGTTGATGGCCGTGTTCTCTTCAAACAGGAGTTCTCAGGCAAGTTGGTTCACGGGTGATTCCAACCATTTAGGAACAGCTCGACATCCAGTGTCATTGTCTTATCATGACAGATAATACTTTCAACAGTCAAGCTGCAGGCATGACATTCAAGTAAGGGAGTGAATGAGGGAATGAGTGAGTGAGTTAGTCAGTCAGTTAGTGAGTGAGTGAGTCGGTCGGTCAGTCAATAAGTAAGTAAAGTCTGTTACTGAAGGCATCTAAGGTTTCGTGATACGAATAACCAACTGTCACCGCAAATGCAGCGAATGGAAATTGCACTCGTCAAGGGCGCTCGATCTATCCTTATTATGTAGTTCATCAGTGAACGGCCAGTTTTCCGTGTTCAAGGATTTGAACCTTAAATACAGATGTGAAAAATGCGAGGATAGTATTTTGAATAACGCCGGGATGGAGAACTCAACGAAAACATGCTATCCATATGTCAGTCATTGTGAATGCCGTGTAATAAGAAAATCACAGCATGATTAAAGGATGTGTTACTTTAAACACTGTTTTGTTGTTCGTTTTTTTAGTCAGACATCCAATTTCACTTTGCCTCCCCATACCTTTTACTCCTGCAAAACTCTGCCTTAATCTACACGACATCCATTTTGACTCAAGAACCTTTAGCGGATGTTCACAGGTTGCGGCTTACATATTTGGTTTGAAACTCTTTGGAGCCGAACTCGGGTGCATGCACATCCATTATCGCGCCTCCTCTACGACTTCCCAGTTCGCCGAGACTCGTATCGTAGAGGCAGCTGCGATCCTCAAAACATCAGACGGCGCGTACCTGAAGAAAGTGATTCCGATTGAGAAAATTGAAGATGCTCCCGAAGATGATAAGATTTAAAGTCGAAAGTTGTGGCACCTGTTCACGGTGTTTGTGCCAAACATTTGGCCATTATTCACGGATGTTCGGCTAAAGTCTTCTGCTTTAGTCCATTTGCTTTATTCCTTTTACGTTGGTCCTTTTGTTTTAGTCGTTTTGCTTTAGTCCTTTTGCTTAGATCAATTTGCTTTGGTTCTTTTGCTTCAGTCCTTTTGATTTGGTCCATCTTCTTCAGTTCTTTTGTTTAGGTCCTTATGCTTTGGTCCGTTTGCTTTAGTCCTTTTGCTCAGGTGGTTTTGCTTTGGTCCATT
This sequence comes from Allolobophora icterica, assembly GCA_963556255.1. NCBI lineage: Eukaryota > Metazoa > Annelida > Clitellata > Crassiclitellata > Lumbricidae > Allolobophora > Allolobophora icterica. The sequence continues at coordinate 2,108,367 of OY744616.1, read as the reverse complement.
TGCTTAGATCCTTTTGCTTTGGTCCCTCTGCTTTAGTCATTTTGCTTTCGTCCCTTTGCTTAGGTTTCTTTGCTTTAGTCCTGTTGCTTTAGTTCTTTCACTTTAAGTTGTAATGAGCAACAGTTTAGTACCAGTGCTTTGTGTTTTGACGTAAGTATATAATTATAGGCGTATATAAAATTATACGTAGACACAGTTTACAGCCGTTAACTGTATGTCTTGAAGTGGATGGCTTTGCGTAAACATTCGACCATTTTTAAATTAAAAATAATTTTCTAATCGACTAGAAATAATTAGATATAGTTTGCTTATCAATAAGTGTTACTTCCAGGACATCTACACCGAATCATAGTTTTTGCTTATTAATAAGCCTTTATACTCGGACATCTGAAACATTTAGAGGGCGATTTTAAAGAGCATTCTGAAAGCTTAAATAAAGGGTTTTGAATGAATGGGACTTTGCCGTTTGTTGTCTACGGGTCATTTGAATGACTTTAGCGAAAGAATTTGTGCCCATTGAGAAGTGTTAAATAAAGTCTAGAAACTTCGAAATGATTTGCGGGAATCAGATAGAATGAGCTTCTAATACTCGTGTCAGGGTTGGGGTTGGCATAAAGCAGGGATGGCCATCCCTGGCATAAACCCTTAGCAGACCTGTGTTGCACATATACATATTTGCCTAAAGCCAATCTTTAAAACATACTATTAATTAGTAACTTCTAATGCGCCGGTGTCTAGGTTCTAATGCTTTGATCCTTGGCATGCCATCGACGGATGGAATGCATAAAACCAAGCCGTGATGAGGTTAATGCTTACTCACTTACCTAGTAACTTACTTACTTACTTTGTTACTTTTTCTTGCTTACTTGTTCGTCTCTTCCTCTTGACCCTGCTTTTAAAAGGTTCACTTCACAGTCTTCTTCTTTAAGTTCTCTGCCCTTCGGCAGGTTTCCACTTCCAATGACGCCATTCTTCTCTTCGCTGTGCTTTTCTCTTCAGTCCGCTGTATCCTTCGGTCATCATCCATCCAAGCATCATCTGTCGCGGTCTTCCTCTCCTTCTCCTTCCCTCCAATCTCCCCTCTATGATTTCTCTCAAGAGGGAGTCTCCTCTTAATATGTGTCCAATCCAGTTCTTTTGTCTTTCTCTTAACGTTGTCATCAGTGATCTTTTTTCTTCTACTCTTTGCAACACCTCTTCATTTGTCATTCGCTCCGTCCAGCTCACCTTTTCCATTTTTCTCCATATCCACATCTCAAAGGCCTCCAATCTCTTGATATCCTCTTTCCTGATGGTCCACGTCTCCGACCCATACAGTACCACACTCCATACCAGTGCCTTGACAAGTCTCTTCTTTAGGTCTTTGCTCAGTCCTCCTCTCATCAACTCTCCTCTTTTCGTGAACGCGTCTTTTCCCAATACTATCCTTCGTTTAATATCACTATGGCATCTTGCATCTGTTGTTATCACACTTCCCAAGTAGCAAAAGCTCTTGACCTGTTCCACCTCCTCTCCATTTATTGTTATTTTCATTTCGATCTCCTCCTCCCCTGCACTTATCCTCATAATCTTTGTCTTTCCGATATTCATCTTCATGTTGTATTTTATTGAGGTCCTGTTTAGTTGATCCATCAATTTCTGCAGTCCTTCTTGTGTAGTTGCCAGCATTGCTTGGTCGTCAGCAAATCTTAAGGCTCTTATGAGTCTTCCACCCACTTTTATACCCTCTCCTGTCTGTTCCATTGCCTCTTGTATCAGTTCTTCTATGTATATGTTGAAGAGAATTGGTGATAGTGGGCATCCTTGCCTTACTCCCCTACCAATTTCTCCTTCCTCTGAGAACTCCCCTTCTATTCTTATCTTTACTTTTTGGTTCATATATAGATTTCCTATTAGCCTCCTGTCCCTCCAATCTATGCCCCTTCGTCTGAGTGCATTCATCAGCTTTTTCCAATCTACTCTGTCAAACGCCTTCTCATAATCCACAAAACAGATATAGACCTCTTGGCCGTACTCTAAACTTCTTTCCGTTGGCACCCTCAGGGCTCCGATGGCGTCCCTGGTTCCTCTACCCTTTCTGAATCCAAATTGGTCCTCTCCTAGACCCTTGTCCGCTTCTACCCTTGCCTGGATTCTCTTTGTGATTATCTTCAGCATGATCTTGGCTGCGTGTGGTAGTAGGCTAATTGTTCTATGGTCCTTACAAGCCGTTGCATTATTTTTCTTCTTTATGGGGATCATGATGGTCTGTAGGAAGTCCTCAGGCCACTTCCCAGTGCTGTATATATCCTGGCATAGTCTTACTAGTTCTCCTGTTGCTTTTTCTCCCAAGTTCTTAAGTATTTCACAGTCTAGCACCGAGTAAAATCGCTAAATTGAACGTATTCAGCTTATCCTAATGTGCAGTTTTTTTATCTCTCAAAAATGAAGGCGCTATAAAACTATCGGGTACACATAAGGTCATTTACACCAATATGTGTACATGCGCACGTGTGTATGTACAAACAGTGTGGCACGTTAGCTGATTGGTTAGAGCGCTCTGCCTTCAACGCGGAGAGCATGGGTTCGAGCCTCGGCCGAGGCAATGACTGTGTATAGACCTTGAGCAAGTCCTTCACTCACGATTGCTCAGAAGGAAAATTTCAGATACGGTTGTATTGTATTGTATTGTATGCGCCATGAAAAACTGCGACATGAAAACATTGTATTGTATGCGTACATCTATGTAAACTTGAACACTGGCGACTATTCTAGTTATCTGAGCAATGCTTGCAATCAGAAAAGTGTTCTCTACTTGAATTGTCGTCGCGGAGAGAGAGCAGAGCGCTTGTGATTTGTTTTGATATTTGAACGGATCTATATAAATGTTCAGTTTCATTTACAATTACGTGCATGCGCGTACAACTTCGTTCTAATAATAATAATAATAATAATAATAATAATAATAATAATAATAATAATAATAATAATAATAATAATAATAATAATAATAATAATAATAATAATAATAATAATAATAATGATAATAATAATAATAATAATAATAATAATAATAATAATGATAATAATAATGAAAATAATAATGATAATAATAATAATAATAATAATAATAATAATAATAATAATAATAATAATAATAATAATAATAATAATAATAATAATAATAATAATAATAATACTTGAACACTGGCATCCATAAAAAAATAATAATAATAATCTTTATTATTTCAAACTGACAGACGCAGTAAGATTACGTTGAAACATGACATGCCCGATAGCGCATTGGATAACATCTGGCGTAGAGTGCGAGAGGTACAGAGATCGAGTCCCATAGGCGGACATGCTTTGTAGGCTGCAATTTGCGCCGTGTATTGCAGGCTGTCTGTTCTGTTAGTAGTTAAGATTTATCGCATAACATGTACATGTACAGCGCAGTGCGTTTGCAGGCGCTTAATTAAAGAATAAATATTATTATTATTATTATTATTATACAATCAAGTTCTTAATTAAACACACGCTTTTGGAGCCATGCAAGGCGCTGCCCTAAGGGGATGCGGGTATCGAACCGCGTTCTAATGCTCTCCAGGCCATGAGTGTTACCATTACTCTATTCCCCTCCCCGGATTAAATCATTATTATTATTATTATTATTATTATTATTATTATTATTATTATTATTATTATTATTATTATTATTAAATAATAATAATTATCATTAAATAATTATACAATAGGTAATAATTAATATTACAAGGGGTAACGTGCTTCCTTATAATTGCCAGATAGCCTACAGGAGAAGTCATCCATATTGTTTTTAATTGTAAGCTTAATTATAAACTGACATTTATAAAGCAACACTTCAAGAATAAACTCAATGGTGGATTTATGTAAAATCAAATAAAGTACAATTAACTTTATAGCTAAATACAGACCTTCTAGTAAAATTCTAAACAACAGTGCCATTTACCCTATATGAAAGAGAACATTAAGCAGTAATACTTGAATGTAAATGAAAATGTAAATCTCCGAAATATCTCGGCGCCACGCAAAAGGCCCGCCACGAAGACCAGTTTAAATGGAGGCTTTCGGCCTATATCAATTAATTATTATTTAATCCGTAACCACGGTATTAAGAAATAAATCTCAAGTTTTCTTGTGGCTGAGGTATGCCAAAACGTTTGTGGTCGCAAGAAAATCGACTTTCTTGTGCAGGTGTTCAGTATTAAATTCTTGAGCCAGTCCTCCGCCTCTCAAGCATTCTTGTCTCCAACGAATCCCGCCTTAGTAGCTGCTCTGTTTCTGTCTCTAGCTGTGTGTGTCTCTGTCTGTCTCCCTGGTCTCTCTAGCAACCGTTATCGGATCTCTACTTGTTAATATGGGCAACCCCTCTGATAAGCTGGTGCTCTGCGCTTAGCGTGAGAATAGCGCTTTAATCATTTGGAGTTTACAATTACCATAAAGATAAATAATTGAATGGATGAATGGAAGGATGGGTGGGTGGATGAATGTTTGGGTTGCTGGATGGCGTATGGGTTGACGTAGTGGTCAATGGATGGTGGATGTATGACAAAGCAGAAAAGGCGCTATAGAAATTAATGCAGAGGAGCGATAATGAAAGCACTTATTATGGACGGATTCAGGAATGAATAAGCCTAGAACCCGAAAGGGAAACTAGTACGCTTTTGCCAGCGTATGCACAATGTCGGCTAATTGAGCACAGTTATCAATGAATTATCTTGTCGACCGTCGGAGGTGAGTGTAGGCGCTCTTGGTCAAAGAAAAGTGTATCTAACGAATTAATTGCTCACCAGCTGATCATGTGCCTCGTTTTATTTCTTCAGTCTGTTAATTTCAATCAAAATAAGTGTCGCGAAGAAGATAAACTGCTAGACATCACATGCAGACAAACATCGAGAATCGGATTTTTATGAGTGAAGAGTGAAGATGTAATTTGTTACCGAACTGGTAATATTCTTTACAACCTTTATCTAGACTGGAGTTATTTACTTAACGATTGTATCTCTTTGTTTTTTCATTAAACGAATATATATATATATGTGTATATATATATGTAATATATATATATATATATATATATATGTAATATATATATATATATATGTAATGTTAAAAGGTAACACAAACTTTTATGCAGTGTTTTCTTATTGCCCAGGCATTCACAAGGACTGATATTATGATAGCATGTTTTCGTAAGTTCTCCATCCCAGCTTTATTCAAAATACTATCCACACATTTTTATATTATATAGATATTATATATATATATATATATATATATATATATATATATATATATATATATATATATATATATATATATATATATATATGTTTCAGATGCGGATGTTTCTAATAAAGATAAAATATATTTGAACAGGTCTATGCTATCCAGGCTTATCAACTGGAAAAAGTCCCCTAGAAAATATTTGTTTTCCATCCTTCTTTTTCTTTCTCAATCGCGAAATTTAGCTATTTTATCATTAATAAATTGTTCTGCCGATCAAAGTTGGACTGCAGTCAGGAAAAGAAGAACAAGTGGTTGGTCGAGTTCATCATTCGCAGATGCAGAGGAAAAGAACGTTGAGTATTGTTATTATTAAGATTATTGTTTTTGAACGATTGCTATTATTACTACTATTATTATTAATTGAATTTTTTAAGATAATTTTTCTTGCCCTAAGGTTCTTCATTCACCTAAGAGTTATAAATAAAGTAGTGCATTTATTCCGGAACGGCTACACCTCTTCCGTGTCGGACGGAGTTTTGACAAAATGAACCGCTGTTACAATTATTATCAATGTTATCATTATTGCTAGTAGTAATTTACTATAATTATAGGTCTTTATGACTGTAGGCCTACAGTCAAGTTGAAGCACAATAATTGAAGAGACTGGTCTTGTTCTACTTTATTCATGCCGTTATTCCTATTATTATTCTGATTGTATGTGTGAGTATCAACAAACTATTCTGGAACGCATTTTTCTCGTTCAGTTGCCAAAACTCCCAAACACAATCACATAACCACAGTTCTCATATCACTTCACTGGCTAATTGCGATCGAATCCAGTACAAAATTTTGTCTCTAACCTGCAACGCACATCAAATCATTACTACTAGGCGATATTTCTCGTTAATGTTTTGCCATCGAGCACAGTTTTATGGAATGTAGATTTATCTCCCCTTGCAGCTGAAACCGCAGTTCGGAAGATGGCGCTGGGCAAAGTGTGTGGTTGCGTTTTGATGGCAGTCTGCTTGATTGCAATGGCTGATGCATTCAACAATGAAAGAGTGGAGAGGATGACCAGCGACGATTCTTCAGGTAAGTTCAGGTATCCTGCATCATACAAAGGTAAGTTAAGAAAAGCTACGGTATGTAAAGGCAAAGACAGGTAGGGTTATGCAATGAAAGGTAAGTTGATGCACAGAAGGAGAATGTAAGTTAAAGTTAAGAAATGTAATGTAAGACAAAAGATGATAAGGAAGTTGAGGCGGTGAAAGGTAGGATAAATTAAAATAAGGCACGCTAAGAAAATTAAGGTAAGACAAGGAAAGTTAAGTTAATTTAAGGTAACGTAAGGTAAGTTGAGGCAAGGGAAGGTAAGATGAGAAAGAGAACGGTAAGGTAAGTTAAGTCAAGGAGAGGTAAAGTATTCGCGACCTTAATTTATGAATGTCTTTGTTATTGAAACTTCCTGTTTCCTAAGATCCTGGTCAATAGGACCCTTTGATTCCAGTCACAAACCGGGGTAAAGTCCTGAACGTAAAGACGGAAGGTTTCTGGCTGAATTTAAAAATGACTGTAGCTTATAGGTCTGATTTGTGTCTTGGTAAACGCAGCAGGTTTTTAAAAATCCATTTAAATAACGACCTGTTGAAACCCAACGGGGGCGCTACATTGCTACATTGGTTGTTGTTTGCAGAAAATGATTTGGAAGCAATGCAATTGGACAACGCATGGGATGTCCTAGAACAGCTTCGGCAAATGCTGGATTCCGCGGGGAATGGGAATAGTGGTTGTAGCTGTTTCGGACTCGTCTGCAGCTGTTGTCAAGACATCAGAATACCATTGATTCCTTTTCATAAAAGTATGTATCGAAGAGTGTGTATGTATCTCTTGAGTGAATGAGCGATGTCAGAGTCGGGGTTATGTGGTAGCGTTTGGGAGTTTTGATGACTACACGGGCAAGAGCGCTTTCGATTGTCTGCACACATTTTATTAGAGATTAAATTGTCATTGTAATAAAAAATTCGTTATGCGCCGGTGTCTAATTCACAAGGCATCAACCGTAACAGAATCAGTAACAGTAGTAGAAGTAAGAAGTGATAGTAATAGTTGTAGTAGTAGTAGTAGTAGTAGTAGTAGTAGTAGTAGTAGTAGTAGTAGTAGTAGTAGTAGTAGTAGTAGTAGTAGTAGTAGTAGTAGTAATAGTAGTAGTAGTAGTAGTAGTAGTAGTAGTAGTAGTAGTAGTAGTAGTAGTAGTAGTAGTAGTAGTAGTAGTAGTAGTAGTAGTAGTAGTAGTAGTAGTAGTAGTAGTAGTAGTAGTACTAGTAGTAGTAGTAGTGGTAATAGTAGCAGCAGCAGCAGCAGCAGCAGCAGTAGTAGTAGTAGTAGAAGTAGTACAGTAGTAGTAACAAGTGTACAAGAAAAGCATAAGCAGTAGTAGTAAGAGTAGCTGTAATAGTCGTTGAAGTCAAAAACAGTAGTTGACGTAGTAGAAGTGATATTAGTCATAGTAGTCTAATCTTTACCATAGATTCACAAATATTGCGCTTATTCAGAGGATATTTAGAATCGTGTAAGCTTCAAACATGCGGATGTTTTTCCACCAAATATTTCCACTGCAGTTATCCCGCCTGTTCATAATTTGTAATTTTTATTGTTCTGACGACAATTTATTTGGCACGCCAGTAGCAAAACTACTTCTTTACACTGTCAACTGTCAGCGCAAATGCTAAGATTCTGTTTCGTATTAGTATTTTTACTTTCGTTTTCTTCTTTACTAATGATTCATAGTTTCCTTTGTTCGTGTTTTTATGTAGTGTGTATAAGCGTGACATTTCATCCCAGGACATCAACCTTGGTTATTCAACTAAAGATTGATGATAGAGTTCTTATCAATAAGGAATTCTCAGGCAAGTTGGTTCACGAGTAATTCCAGCCATTTAAGAACTGTATGACATCCTACAGTATCTTAGTATCAACAGTCAAGCTTTAGGTTTAGCATTTAAGGAAGTGAGTGGGTGAATGAGTGAATGAGTGCATGAGTGTATGAGTTAATTAGTTAATGAGTTAATGAGTAAATGAGTAAATGAGTAAATGAGTTAATGAGTAAATGAGTTAATGAGTAAATGAGTTAATGAGTAAATGAGTTAATGAGTAAATTAGTGAGTGAGTGAGTGAGTGAGTGAGTGAGTGAGTGAGTGAGTGAGTGAGTGAGTGAGTGAGTGAGTGAGTGAGTGAGTGAGTGAGTGAGTGAGTGAGTGAGTGAGTGAGTGAGTGAGTGAGTGAGTGAGTGAGTGAGTGAGTGAGTGAGTGAGTGAGTGAGTGAGTGAGTGGGTTGGGCGGTCGGTCGGTCGGTCGGTCGGTCGGTCGGTCAATCAGCAATCAAGTAAGGTATGCTGCTGAAGACAGCTAAGCTTTCGTGATAAGATTAATCAACTCTTGTCACAAAATGCAGAACTCAATTGCAATGAATAGAGATTCCACTCGTCAAAGGTTCTGTATCCTTGTGATGTTGTTCATCAGTGAACGGGCAGTTTTCCACGTTCAAAGATTTGAACTTTATGTAGGTTACTGATGTGAAAAAATGTGTGGACAGTATATTGAAAAACGCCGGAATGGATAACTTACGAGCATAGGCGCCGACTCCTTAGGAGCCTTGGGTGCGAATACACTCAGAGAGAAAGTTCATTGGGTGTTTGGCACCCAGAAGAATTTGGAGCCTAAATTCCAAATTCCAAATTTCAAAGATTTGAACTTTAAATACTGATGTGAAAAAATTTGTGTATAGTATTTTGAATAACGCCGGAATGGATAACTTACGAACATAGGCGCCGACTCCTTGGGAGCCTTGGGTGCGAATGCACCCAGAGAGAAATTTCTTTTGGGTGCGTGGCACCCAGAAGAATTCGGACCTTAAAGTCAATATCATACACCTAAGTCATCTCACAACTTGAGAAGTACAACTACAACACAAATACCCAACATTGCATGATCCACAGTCACAGCCACTACATAAATTATTTATCTAATTATTTCTTAATTAAAATAATAAATAAATAATAGCAATGGAACGTTCAAATGTCACTGATTTCCAATACTTTTTCTAACCTCGTAACCCTTGACAAGAACACAATTTTCTTTATCTGAAGATCCGCTAAAACTCACCTACCGAAAGGGGAAAGGGGAAAGGGAGGGTAGGGAAAAGGGACAGAGGAAGGGAGGGAGGACCCATGCACCCAGAGGCAAAAGCAAAAGTAGGCGCCTATGCATACGAAAAAATGCTATTCATAATATCAGTCATTGTGAATGCCTGGGCAATAAGAAAACATTGCATAAAAGGTTGTGTTATCTTTTAACCTTATTCTCCTGTTCGTTGTGTTTAGCCAGACATCCAATTTCACTATGCATACGAAAAAATGCTATTCATAATATCAGTCCGATTCTCGATGTTTGATATATATATATATATATATATATATATATATATATATATATATATATATATATATATATATATATATATATATATATATATATATATATATATATATATATATATATATATATATATATACACACACATAAATGTGCGCGTGTGTGTGTTTCAGATGCGGATGTTTCTAATAAAGATAAAATAGATTTGAACAGGTCTCTACTGTCGAGGCTTATCAACTGGAAAAGTCCGCTAGAAAATATTTGTTTTCTATCCTTCTTCCTCTTTCCCAATCGCGAAATTTAGATATTTATCGTTTATAAATTATTCTGCCGATCAAAGTTGGACTGCAGTTGGCAAAAGAAGAACAATTGGTTGGTCGAGTTCAACATTCGCAGAAGCAGAGGAGAAAAACGTTGAGTATTTTTATCATTAAGATTATTATTTTTGAATTATTACTATTATTACTACTATTATTATTCATTGGATTTTCTAGATAATTTTTCTTAGCCTACGGTACTTCATTTCCCCAAGGGTTATAAATTAAGTAGTGTTTCTATTCTGGAACGGCTACACCTCTTCAATGTCGGACGGAGTTTTGACAAAAGGAGCCGCTGCCATCATTATTATCAATGTTATCATAATTGCTACTAGTAATTTACTATATAGGTGTTTATAACTGTACAGTCAATTTAAAGCACAATTGAAGAGACTGGTCTTTTTCTACTTTATTTACTTACTTACCTTTTACCTGGCACCGAAACCAACAAACAACATATCTAAACTGGTTGGAGCGGCAGAGTTTTTCTATTGTACTGAGAAATTTCGGAGATTTAAAAACACATTAGGCCTAGCATTACTACTGCAACTGTTACTACTACTACTACTACTGCTGCTGCTGCTGCTGCTGCTGCTGCTGCTGTTGCTATTGATGTAGCTGTCGTTGCTGTTGTTAAAGAGAATAGTATTGGTTCTGGATGATAGTTCTATTGATATAGCCTAACTACTAATAATAAAATATTGATTTCTTGATATTGCTAGTGAGCGATATTTCTCGCGAATATTTTGTCAGTGAACATAGTTTTATGGAATGTAGATTTATTTGACCTTGCAGCTGAAACCACAGTCCTGAAGATGGCGCTGGGCAAAGTGTGTGGCTACGTTTTGATGACGATCTGCTTGTTTGCAATGGCTGATGCATTCAACTATGACAGAGTGGAGAGGATGACCAGCATCAAATCGTCAGGTAAGTTCAGGTATCCTGTATCATACAAAGGTATGCTAAGAAAAGCTACGGTATGTGAAGGCAATGACAGGTAAGGTTATACAATGTAAGGTAAGTTAAGGCAAAGAAGGAGAATGTAAGTTAAAGCTAAGAAATGTAATGTAAGACAAAAGATGATTAGGAAGTTGAGGCAGTGAAAGGTATGATAAAATAATTAAAATAAGGCACGGTAAAATAAATTAAGGTAAGGCAAGGAAAGTAAGTTAATTTAAGGTAAGGTAAGTTTATGCATGGTAAGGTAAGATAAGAAAGGGAACGGTAAGGTAAGTTAATGCAAGGAGAGGTAAAGAATTCGCGACCTTAATTTGTGAATGTCTTTAGTTATTGAAACTTCCTGTTACGTAAGATCCTGGTCTATGAAACACTTGATTCCAATCACAAACCGGGATGAAGTCCTGAACGTAAAGAAGGAAGATTTCTGGCTGAATTTAAACATAACTGTAGCTTATAGGTCTGATTTGTGTCTTGGTAAGCGTAACAGGCTTTTAAAAATCTATTTATGTAGCGCCCTGTTGAAACCCGACGAAGGCGCTGCATTGCTACATTGGTTGTTGTTTGCAGAGAATGATTTGGAGGCAGTGCCGTTGGACAACGTCTGGGATGTCCTAGAACAGCTTCGGCAAATGCTGGATTCCGCGGGGAATGGGAATAGTGGTTGTCGCTGTTACGGACTCGTGTGCCAGTGTTGTCAAGATATCAGCATACCAAAAATTCCTTTTTATAAACGTATGTGTCGAACATCTCTTGAATGAATGAGCGATCTCAGAGTCGGGGTTATGTCGTAGTGTTTGGGAGTTTTGATGACTGGACGGGCAAGAGAGCTCTCGATTGTCTGCATACATTTTATTAGAGATGAAATTGTCATTGTAACAATTAATTTGTATTGCGCCGGTGTCTAATGCACAAGGCATCAACGATGACGTGCCAAAACCAAGCTGTCATCAAGTAGTTATCTAGATCAGGCCATAAGAAGAGCCGTAGTCAAGTTTGGAGTGAATAACTGGGGTGGCTATTTTGCTGGCTATATTATCACATAAAGTATGGGTATCAAGTAGCAGTAATAGTAGTAGAAAAGTACTAGTAGTAGTAGTAGTAATAGTAGTAGAAAAGTAGTAGTAGTAGTAGTAATAGTAGTAGTAGTAGTAGTAGTAGTAGTAGTAGTAGTAGTAGTAGTAGTAGTAGTAGTAGTAGTAGTAGCAGCAGCAGCAGCAGCAGCAGCAGCAGTAGTAGAGTAAGAGTGGTAATCGTAGAAGTAGTATTATTATTCGTTGAGGTAGAAAAATTAGTAGTAGTTGTAGCAGAAGTAACAATAGTTATAGTAATCTAATCCTACCCGGAGATTCACAAGTATAATATTATTTAGAGTCGTGTAGACTTTAAACAGGCGGAATTTTGTGTCCACCAAATATTCCTACTGCAGTTACCCCGATTAAGCCTGTTCATAATTTCTAATCTTAATTGTTCTGACGACATTTTATGTAGCATAGTCAGTAGCAAAAGTATTTCTTTACACTGTCAACTGTCAGCGCAAATGCTAAGATTCTGTTTCGTATTAGTATTTTTGGTTTCGTTTTCTTCGTTACTAATGATTCGTAGTTTCTTTTGCCCGTGTTTTTATGTAGTGTGCATAAGCGTGACACTTCATCCCAGGACAGCCACCTTGGTTATACAAGTGAAGCTTGATGATAGAGTTCTCATCAATCAGGAATTCTCAGGCAAGTTGGTCAACGAGTCATTCCTCCCATTTAAGAACTTCACGACATCCAGTACCATAGTCTTATCATGACTTATAATATATTCAACAGTCAAGCTCTAGGTGTAGCATTAAAGGAAGTGAGTGAATGTATGAGTGTATGAGTGAATGAGTGTATGAGTGAATGACTGAATGACTGAATGAGTAAATGAGTAAAAAATGAGTGAGTGAGTGTATGAGTGTATGAGTATATGAGTATGTGAGTATGTGAGTGAGTGAGTGAGTGAGTGAGTGAGTGAGTGAGTGAGTGAGTGAGTGAGTGAGTGAGTGGGTGGGTGGGTGGGTGGGTGGGTGGGTGGGTGGGTGGGTGGGTGGGTGGGTGGGTGGGTGGGTGGGTGGGTGGGTGGGTGGGTGGGTGGGTGGGTGGGTGGGTTTTGGGTGGGTGGGTGGGTGGGTGGGTGGGTGGGTGGGTGGGTGGGTGGGTGGGTGGGTGGGTGGGTGGGTGGGTGGGTGGGCGAGTGGGTGAGTGAGTTGGTGAGTGCGTGAGTGAGTGAGTGAGTGAGTGAGTGAGTGAGTGAGTGAGTGAGTGAGTGAGTGAGTGAGTGAGTGAGTGAGCGAGCGAGCGAGCGAGCGAGCGAGTGAGTGAGTGAATTGTGTCGGTCGGTCGGACAGTCAGTCAGTGAGCAAGTAAGGTATGCTGCTAAAGGCAGCTAAGCTTTCGTGGTAAGATTAATCAACTCTTGTCACAAAATGCAGAACTCAATTGTAATGAACAGAAATTCCACTCGTCAAAGGTTCTGTATCCTTGTGATGTTGTTCATCAGTGAACGGGCAGTTTTCCACGTTCAAAGATTTGAACTTTATGTAGGTTACTGATGTGAAAAAATGTGTGGACAGTATATTGAAAAACGCCGGAATGGATAACTTACGAGCATAGGCGCCGACTCCTTAGGAGCCTTGGGTGCGAATACACTCAGAGAGAAAGTTCATTGGGTGTTTGGCACCCAGAAGAATTTGGAGCCTAAATTCCAATTTGTTACACATAAGTTATCTCACAACTTGAGAAGTTCAATTGCAACACAAATGCCCAACATTGCATGATCCACAGTCACAGCCACTACATACATTATTTATCTAAATATTTCTTATTTAAAATAATAAATAAATAATAATAATGGAACGTTCAAATGTCACTGATTTCCAAAACTTTTTCTAACCTCGTAGCCCTTGACAAGAAAACAATTCTCTTTCTCTGAAGATCGGCTAAAACTCACCTACCGAAAGGGAGGGTAGGGAAAAAGAGACAGGGGAAGAGAGGGAGGACCCATGCACCCAGAGACAAAAGCAAAAGTAGGCGCCTATGCGTACGAAAACATGCTATCCATAATATCAGTCATTGTGAATGCCTGGGCAATAAGAAAACACTGCATAAAAGGTTGTGCTATCTGTTGACATTGTTTTGTTGTTCGTTGTGTTTAGTCAGACGTCCAATTTCACCTTGCCTCTCCATACCTTTAACTCCTGCAAAACTTTGCCTCACTCTCCACGACATCCACTTTGACTCAACAACCTTCAGCGCATGTTCAAAAGTTGCGTTTACCTTGTTTGGTTACGAAGTCTTTCGTGTCGAACTCGGCTGCCTGCATATTCATTATCGCGACTCATCTACGATTGTCCCGTTCTCCGAGACTCATATCGTAGAGGCAGCTGCGATCCTCGAAACGTCAAACGGCGTGTACCTAAAGAAAGTAATTCCGATTGAGAAAATTGAAGATGCTCCCGAAGACAAGATTTAAAGTCGACAGTAACTGTTGTGGCACCTGTTCGCGATTTCGGTGCCAAACATTTGGCCATTATACAAGGATGTTCAGCTGAAGTCTTTTACTTTAGTCCGTTTGCTTTATTCCTTTAGTTGATCCTTTTGATTTAGTCTTTTTGACTTTGTCCTTTTGCTTTGATCAATGTGTTTTTGTTCTTTTGCTTCAGTCCTTTTGCTTTGGTCCCTTAGCTTTAGTTCCTTTGTTTGGGTCCTTTCGCTTTGGTCCCTTTGCTTTAGTCCTTTTCCTCGGGTCATTTTGCTTACTTTCGTCCCTTTTCTTAGGTCCCTTTGCCTTGGTCCCTTTACTTTTGTCCTTTTGCTTTAATTCTTTGCTTTATTTATTTGCACTAGTTCTTTCACTTTAAGTTGTAACGAGGAACACTGTAGTACCACCAATTATGCTTTGTCTGTCCAAATCAATGCGCATATATGTGACGCCAGGGGTCAAAACCCGTCACATGTCGGTTTCTGACCTTTTTATTTATTCATATTCTACAATTAATCTGCTTCAAAATACTTTTTACAGAATGAAAATATCTTTTTGCTAACTGAAGTTATGCTCGTTTGATTCTTTCGTTAATATATAGTGAGAAAATCGAATAAAAACATTTCGGAATATTCGTGTCATCAAAGTCCTCAGCAACCATTATTTGATTGTACTACAATTTGCTGGACAATAAAGGGCTATATCCTGTATCGAATAAAACAAACGGCATTAAAATCGGATTACTACATTGCAAATTATGGCAAATTCATAGGCAACTGGTGAATTGAAGAATATTCAGCATTTTGGACCCCTCTCGCCTATTTCGGCTTCTAGCTCAATATCTAGGAAGCGACAAGCGACGGGTTTTGAGCCCTGGCGTCACATATGTATACACAGTGCTTTTTTCAGCCGGAACGGCGTTCCGGCACCTTGTTTCAGGCACTAAAAAATAATTTATTTATTTTAGTAATATAAAAAATTATTTAGTTATTTTCATTGAATTTAAGTGTTTTAAACTGTTTTCAGTGTTAATTGAGACCCCTCCCAACCCCAATCTCGTTTTTATCGGGATTTTGAACCTTTTCTTCCAGAAAAAAAGCACTGTATATACAATACATAGCATACAGTAGTCAAGGTTTATGTCTCTAAGAGGATGGTTTTGCCTAAACATTCGACCGTTTTAAAATTAAAAAATAAATTTAACTTCTTCAGATTTCTTAACGACTAGAAATAATTGAGATATAGTTTGCTTATCACAAAGTGTTTGTTCCTGGACATCTAGACCGCTACATAGTTTCTTTAATAAGTATTTGTTGCCTGACATCTGAACCGATTCATGGTTTGCTTATTAATAAGCCTTTGTACTCGGATATCTGAAACATTTAAACGGCGATTTTAAAGAGCATTCTGAGAGCTTGAATAAAGGTTTATGAATTAATGTGACTTTGGTATTTACTGTCTCCGGGTCATTTGAATGGAATTAGCTAAAGAATTTGTGCCCGTTGAGAAGTGTTAAATAAAGCCTAGAAACTTCTAAATGATTTGAGAGAATCAGATATAACAATAGCTTCTAATGTTCTTGTCATGCATAAAGCCTTTACAGACCAGTGTTGAATATACGTTGTTTGCCTAGAGCCACCCTTAGAAAACAAGCCATGTAGTTAGTAACTTCTAATGCGCCGGTATCTAACGCATAAGGCATCAACGGATGGCACACCAAAACCAAGCCGTGATCTTACTCAGTTATTTACTCACTTACTTTTTTATTTACTTACTTTCTTGCTTACTTACTCATCCCTTCCTTTCATCAGAGGGTGACCTGCTTGTCCTCCGCCGCGTTTCGCAACAACGCAAAGTGGAAGCCTGGCCGTGATTGGTCCCTCATTCCGGAACTGGCTTCCATGCACACTGCGACATGAGCTTCTTCCACTTTCCATGCCTCTATTTCGCGAAACGGTTGAAGTCCATTCTGTTCGATCATAATCCTGTGTATTCAGGTCGGCAGCAACTCTAATAAATTTTCTTGAAGAGGCGATATATAAATAAATACTAACAATTATTCCAACCACATATACGCATGTACACGTACAAGCGTAGGGGCCTGTGTGCGTACGGATATAAACACTTGCAGCGGGCATTTATTCATACATGTGATCAGAAGGTCGTTGAAGAATATGATTAGAGTGCGGAACCTGTTAAAGTCTTGAACTAATCCTCTATAATTCCAAGCTTTCTCGCCTCTTCCCTCTGGTCACGCTGGTAACCGGACCCGGATCTTCACTTGATACATAAGGACAACCCCTCTGACACGACGTAGCGTTGGTGAATAAACTGGTTCCCTGCGCTTAGCTTTAGAGTAGCTCTTTAGAAAATGGAGGATTGGAGGTTACGATTATGATTATATGCTTCCTTAATAATATCATTTCCAGGTACAGAATAAGTCATCCATAATAAATTGTTATTGTAAATTGACATTTATAAAGCAGCATTTAAAGAATAAACTCACTGGTGCATTTATGTAAAATCAAGTATAGTGGCAGCTTACTTTACAGTTGGAATAAATACAGACCTCTTAGTAAAATTCTAAACAACAGTGCCATCTACCCTAGATAATAGAGAACAGTAAGTTAAAACAAGGAAAGGCTAAGTGTTCCCAAACATTACTATTTATTGCATGTAATGTCTTTGTAATCGATGGGTCTTGTTTTATAAGGTCCCTGTCAAACTAAAAATCCAAGAGGAGACCAGACCAAAAATTGGAAGTTTCCAGGCAGAGTTTAAAACAACTGTTGCTTAGCACATGGGTTTTTGGTAGGTCTACGCTACAGCCTATTTTTGCATAAACCATTGCCTGTATGATTCAAATTTTTAACAGATATTATTTTGTGAAAACTGCAAAGGCGCTAAATATATTGATTGTTGCTTGCAGATGATGATTTGGAAACAGCGCAACTTCGTGACGTCATACATGGACGGCCCTTTCACCTAACGCCATTTTAAGAAAACGAGAGAGCTACGATCTATAACTTCAATTTGTTGCTATTGTTCTCTTTGGTAAGCTACATATTCCTGTGTTTTTACGAATTATTGAAATGTAATTAATAATACAGTAATCGCTTAATCTAATATATTCACTTAATCTAAATAATTGTTTAGTACTAATGTCATAAATAGGCCTACGCGTCGGAGTCAAAATTGAACAGTTGTGCTTTGTAACGGAAATTTAATTTGAAATAATGCCTTCGTGTCATTTCTAAAGCAATAGGAAAACTACTAGACTAAGTAGTCCTTCAGTAACTTTAGTAACATTTCTTAAGTAGAAAGAGTTTTAAGATTTCTGAAGGAACCCTTTCTGGCTCAGGTACTTCTGTTTTAAATTTTAATTGCAACAAGTATGGCTATGTAAACATGCCCTTAAAGATTAACATAGGCCTTAGTACAAATTACACAATGAAACAATGTGAAAGAACAAGGTGATATCATATGCTATTACGTTAGTATTTCATACAGCCTCCGAAATCGTCACAATCATTATCGATGTCGCAAAGCATTTCTCATTGGCTTGGAAGTGTCGCTCAAGAAGAGACGCAACGTTCTCATCTAAGTCAGAAATCATTTTTGTCGGATACTCATACGAAGGAAAAGAAGAAAATCCGTTCCAAAGACAAGACATACGAATGCGAGTTATGTAAGAAAATGTTTAAGTACGCCTGTCACCTGAAAAGTCACACGAGAATTCATACTGGAGAGAAACCATACCAATGCCAGATATGCCCAAAATCGTTTGCAAACCAACCAGACCTCAAGATTCACGTGAGAACACATACAGGAGAGAGACCTTTCCAATGCCAAGTATGTCACAAGCGTTTTCCAAAATCTTACGATCTAAAACGTCATGCGAGAATTCATACCGAAGAGAAACCGTACCAATGCCAGTCATGTGACTTTAAAACTTTGTATAAAAGCTATCTAACGAGGCACATGAGAATTCATACTGGAGAGAAACCATATCTTTGCCTGGTATGTCAGAAGACATTCTCAAGCGCTTCAGTTCTGAGAAGTCATGAAATATACCACTCCGGAGAAAAACCATTTCTGTGTCATTTTTGTAATAGGTCATTTTTCAGATCTTTCCAACTGCGAATTCATGTTAGAATCCATACTGAAGGTAAACAATACCAATGCGGGTTATGCTCGAAAGCATTCTCAAGAAAATTTAATCTCAAGGCTCATCAGAGAATCCACACTGGAGAGAAACCATACCAATGCCAGCAATGTGCAAAAGCGTTCGCATACCAGTGTGACCTTAAAAGTCACATGAGAATCCATTCCGGAGAGAGGCCTTTCCAATGCCAGGTATGTAAGAAAAGTTGTTCCCAATCATCCAATCTAGCAAGTCATGTTAGAATCCATGCCGGAGATAAACCTTTCCAATGCCTAGTATGTCCAAAACGTTTAACTGCCTCATCCAGTTTAAGAAGTCATAGAAAGATTTACAGCGGAGAGAAGCCAAACTTTTGCCGCGTATGTCAGAAAACATTCTCACTCTCTTCATGTTTGAAATATCATGAAGAAACTCACTCTATGTAGAAACCATTTACGTCAGGTTTGTATAAAAACATTTCCCAACTCCTCCAAAGCACAAAATTATGTTCAAGTACTTCCTAGATAGAAGCCATCCTAATAGCAGTTTTGCTAGAGAACATTTTCATGTAATTCTGTTCTGCAGATATAGACAGAAACCGTATTATGTGTCAAATTCTTGTAGTCTGAATACTAATGGTAGTCTCCTTACTGGAGAGAAATTGTATCTGCAGCCGTTCTCACACTTTCTGCTTCGACGAATAATATGATAACTCATACCTGAGAGAAGCCAGTATGTCTAAAGGGATTTGTTCGATCTTCATGTCTACAATGTCATCTTAAAATTCATACTGAAGACACACTCTACCAACGTCAGTTATGTGAGGCTCAATAGGATATTATTATAGTAATCTAGAGAAGCATTCGAGAGCACATTCCGAAGAGAAACTTTACTTGCGCTAATTATGTCAGAAAAGTTCTCATGATCTTTCATGAGGAGAAAACCATTGTGGGGCATCTTTGTAGCAAAACATTCCAACTATTCCACTCTACAAAATCATGTTAGAACTCATTCTGTATAAAATCATGCCAGCGCCTCTTATGCCCGAAAACATTGTCAAAGAATGCTGCGCTGCAGATTCACAATGGAAGAAGTACATTTAAGGAACCTTCAAATACCAGTCTTGTTAGAAATTAATCACAATCCGTGGATCTTCAGTATCATTTCTTAACCACAGAAGGTCGTATGAAATGAAAACATTTGCTCTCTGTTGAGGTTGCAAAATCATTTAAAGGGAAATATTATGGATACTGAATGATTATGTGATGACGTATTTACCACATAAGTACTGGAAAGAGAAATTCCGCAATGTCAACTGGCCAATAGAAATATTATGAAATATCTTAAAATACATCATGTGAGGGTCGAAGCAATTATCTGGTGGATGAAACAGAGCAGAAGTGTTGAGTTAAACATTGCCTGGCAGTATGCATGAATGAGTTTATGTTCATTAATTTTTGTGTTCATAGTAAATGGCTCTAGTTATGCAAAAATAGACTTCATGTTTGATTAAGTACAGTTAAGACCTGTTGGTTATATGTTCAGCGTTAAGGAAACATTTTTAGATTGCTTAAGCATGTGTCTAAGTCAGCACTTCAGTATATTGAGCTATTTTATTTTACTGTGATTATGCTTCGCATGAAAAAAACTGGTTTTTTATTGTTTTCTTCTTGTTTTCACTCATTTACAATTACAAAAAGAGAAATCTGACTATTTCAGCTTTCAACCAACTATTTCATCAAACTAGTTCTCTGTTCATACACGGCCTATTCGATACACGGTGAACAGGTCGTCCTTATATGACTTTATTGTATGCCCTAACACTCTGGCGTGTAGAGTCCAGCAATTCTATAAATACACATTGACACCAAACCATCATGTAGACTGTACAACAACATTTCCTGTCCATCATATTGAAAGTTCATATTGTTGTTGTTGTTGATGATGATGATGATGATGATGATGATGATGATGATGATGATGATGATGATGATGACGACGATGATGATGATGATGATGATGATGATATGATAAGGATCATCATCGTCATCATCATGATCCTCGCTTTAAGAGGCAAAAGACAAGTTCATGTCACAGAAATTTATTATAATTTATCATGATATCCCAATTCAGACCGTACATTAGCTAAACCCTGCTTTGCTACTTCAGCTACTATGGTTTTACTTAGAGCGTTAGTGTTTTTAAATTAGCATACAAAATGAGTGAAAACGTCTAATGCAAAGAACACGTTCCTTTCATAGAAATTTACGATGGACTAAAATGATACTCCAACCGAGGCAAATAATCGAATTCTATTACTCGAATCGTTCGTTTACTTAGATTTAACCACATTTCTTATTTGAAATTAGTATAACCTGTGAGATATAACAGAGACATATAGACGGATGGAGTGAGACAGACAAAGACACAGAGACAGACAGAGAGACAGAGACAGAGAGAGAGCTTTACAAAGTCATTGACCCGTTGTTTCAGATTCTACATCTGCCGTTAACGATGACCTGAGCCCCGTAGCATACGCTTTCGATGTAGTCGATTTCTCCTCGTACTATGATCGATGGATTCCCGGTGCCCTGGTGCTGACGAGAAGTCGACGGAACGTGATTCAGGTTCGCCCCAAAGTCACCGGTTATCAGGGTGGGATCGGAGGGTAGGCGTGGTCCGTTGAGAATGACCTGGCAACCATGGTTTCCGCCTATGTTATCGATCTTCTGAATTCCACCTCTCATCAAGACAGTGTTCTGCGTCGAATTGTTTGCGCCCGAAGCTATCAGCGTTACAACATCATCCTTTCATATTCAAGGTCGAGTAGTTTCCGTGTGCAGCCTGGTCACGACTAAAATAACATAAAATTATATTGTCGCCATTAAAACAACATTATTAATCTCAGAGAAGCTACGTAAGGATTAGGTCATATTTAATGCGCTTATTTATATAGGACCGGACACATGTTCCTCGTAACGCGGAGAGTACGGGTTCGAGCCTTCACAACTGTCCCATGACTGAGGTCATGTAAGGAACCTGAGCAAGTCGCTCACTCACAATTTATCAGACCAGTCGATGTTCTGTCCAATGATCGTGTGCACATGTGAACTTTGGCAAGAGGGCAATATCAAATACAGTTGTATTGTACTATTTATTTATTTATTTATTTATTTATTTATTTATTTATTTATTCCGGATATTTCTATAGCGCCTCTCGAAGTCAACTACTACTCAGAGGCGCTCCCGACTACAGCATTAAATTTTGATAATGTGCCGGAATTTTCACGCCGAAGCGCCACTATTTCACTGTATGTTTCTAACTAAATATCTACTGTACAATGTACATTCCCAATTTATAGCATGATAATGATGATGACCATGATTGTGATTAACCTTCAACCAAGTATCTCCTTATTGCAGTCAATATATCCACCAGTACATCAATACTCAATACACCCACCCTGCAGTCTGCGACCATCAGGCGTGGGTCTCTTGGTTGAGCCACAATACAGCACTGACATAGGCGAATAGTTTCAGTTTAACGACACTATGTGACAACAATGATCATTAGAGTCGCCCTCCGTCTTCGTCCAGGCTTGGGACTGGTACTGCCTCCCACTAAGGCACGGACGTGCAGTGCCGGAGTTCACTGAAATGGACTCCCTACGTTCCAATTTAATCTGCCCGAAGGAATAGAACGGATTTACGATATTTCTCTAAGGCTCGAAGTCTTTTTCTTCCATCGAGGAATGACTGAAAACTAATTATTTCTCGTTGGCTTTAAACATCCGGATATCTAACTGCTCTTCACCTGGCGACTGACTAACCAAGCATCAGTCGCATTTCTGTGTGCTCTTCGCGTGTTAAAAAGTAAAAAAATCTGCATAATGATGATGATGATGATGATGATGATGATGATGATGATGATGATGATGATGATGATGATGATGATGATGATGATGATGATGATGAATACGACGATTTCTACAGCGCCGTAACACGACTCATGCCGTTACAAGGGCGCTTTAACAAGTTCAACACGGCCCATAAGCCAGCTTGAAGTAGTGTGTCTTGCATCTGATCTGAAATGACTCCAGTGAAGTTGCAGAACGTATTGAGGTTGTAATATTGTTCCAACATCTAGGTCCTGCCACGGATAACACACTATCTGCGAAGCAGGTGTTAAGTTTTATACTTTTAGATCACCCTTCACCTCTGATCGCACAGAAGCAGATCCAGACTAAGCCACATTATTGTATTGTATTGTATTCGGATTTGTATAAAGCGCTTCTAGCGGGAGGGCCATTCAGAAGCGCTCCCAGTGCGAGAGACCCCGAGAGAAAAAGCAAGTCTTAAGAAAGGTAAAAGAGGTAGAGACGTTACCTGAGAGAATAGAAGAACGAACGAACGGAGGAAGCTCATTCCAAAGAGCAGGGCCAATGGAGGCAAAAGACCTAGATTGAGCCAGAGAAGTCCTGACACGGGGAACGAGGAGGTCCAAACGGTCAGATGAACGAAGAGGACGAAGAGAAGCAGCAGAGTGAGGGCGATGAATTAAGTCACATAAATATTTTGGAGCGAAACCAAGTTGAGCCTTAGAGACAAGGATGAGGACCTTAAATTAGATGCGGGTAGAAAGCGGAAGCCAATGAAGTATATTGCAGTATTTTCTGAGGCAGTCGATGTACGCCCTCCGCGTCCTAAAAGCACATGGATTATCGGGCCAATCACTGTCTCTCTCTTTCTGTCTCTGTCTCTGTCTCTGTCTCTGTCTGTATGTCTGTCTGTCTGTCTGTCTGTCTGTCTGTCTGTCTGTCTGTCTGTCTGTCTGTCTGTCTGTCTGTCTGTCTGTCTGTCTGTCTGTCTGTCTCTCTCTCTCTCTCTCTCTCTCTCTCTCTCTCTCTCTCTCTCTCTCTCTCTCTCTCTCTCTCTCTCTCTCTCTCTCTCTCTCTCTCTCTCTCTCTCTCTCTCTCTCTCTCTCTCTCTCTCTCTCTCTCTCTCTCTCTGGTCTCTCTGGAAACCGGATTCGGATCTCCGCTTGTTATCTATAGGCAACCTCTCGACACGAAATAAGCTCTGGTGCCCGGCGCCTAGCTTTAGAATGGCACATTAGAAATTTTAAGTTTACGATTACTATAACGATAAATTAGTGGATAGATGACAGAGAGGGTGGGTGGGTGAGCGAATGGATGCACGGGTTGATGGATGGATTGCTGGATGGGATGACATATTAGAAAAAGAAATGCGGTGGATATATGACCAAGTAGAAAAGTCGCTATAGAAATTAATGCACAGGAGCGGTTATGAAGGCACTTACTATGGACGGATTTAGGAATGAATGTGTCGACAGCCTGAGATGGAAACAAAAATGCGTTAGCCAGCACAGGCTGGCCCGTATTAAGGGGGTGCTAATGGTGCTGCAGCACCCGGGCCCGCAGATTTTGGGACCCGCATTTTCGGAAGTACATAAAAATGTTAATGTATGAACAATCTCCCAAAAACAAGGTCATAAAAAATTCCCAAAAAAGGTCATCAAAAATTCCCAAAAAGGTCATTAAATTTTTCTGTGATGAAATTTGGCAGTCACAGCACCCGGGCCCGCACTAGCCTTAATACGGCCCTGAGCATAGGCAAAGCGTAGGCTTAATTGAGCACAGTTATTAACGAATTATCTCTGCGACCGTCGGAGGTGAGTGTAGGCGCTCTTGGGGATACGGAAATTTCGCCCCCGGAAGATTCGCCCCCGACATTTCCCCCTCCGGGAAGATTCGCCACCGCGGAAGTGTCGCCTCCTGGATCTATGATGAAAATGTAACTAAGGCTAGAAGCTGGATCGACGGGGGCGAAACTTCCGGGGGGC
This sequence comes from Allolobophora icterica, assembly GCA_963556255.1. Lineage (NCBI taxonomy): Eukaryota > Metazoa > Annelida > Clitellata > Crassiclitellata > Lumbricidae > Allolobophora > Allolobophora icterica. The sequence goes on along the minus strand of OY744616.1, from coordinate 2,083,901 downwards.
AAAATGCCGGGGCGAATCTTCCGGGGGCGAAAAGTCCTAGAACCGCGCTCTTGTGCAATAAAAAGTTTATCTCTACAGTTAATTGCTCAGAAGTTGATCATGTGCCGCTATCTATTTATTTAGTCGGTAATTTCAATTAAAATATAAGTGTTCGGAGGAAGATAATTGTTAGCCATCACATGCAGACAAACCTGGATAAATCTGATTTATGAGTGGAAAGTGGATGTTTTTTTTACCGAACTGCTAATGTCATTAGGCCTAAACCACTTTATCTAAACAGGAGTTATTTATTGAACAATTGTATCTGTTTTTATTAAACGAATATACATAGGCCTATATATGTTTCTGAAGCGGATGTTTCTAATAAAGATAAAACTGATTTGAACTGGGGTCTACCTTTGTGGCTTATCAGCTGGAAAAGTCCCTGGAAGGTCTCTGGTTTTTCTATTCTTCTTCCTCTTTCTCAATCCCGAAATTTGCTTGTGTTTCCTCTATAAATTATTCAGTCGATCAAAGCTGTGCTGCAGTCGACAAGGAAGAACAAGTGGTTGAGTTCATCGTTCGTAGAAGCAGAGAAGAAAAACAGTGAGTTCCAATATCTTGAAGATTATTATTGTTTTTGAGATTATAACTATTATTAAGATGACTATTATTAAGATTATTGTTATTATTACTGTCATTGTTATTAATTGGATTATTTTTTATCATTATCAGTACTATTATTATTTTCATTACTATTATTGTTTTTTTAATTGGATTATTTTTTATAATTATTGTTACTACTTCAACGACTAATAATATTACTTCTACGACTACTACTTCTATACTTCTACCACTACTACTACAGCTCCTTCTACTACTATTAGGTCTTCACTATTTTATTATAATACTGCTTGCACAATAACCACCCGAGTTATATATTCTAAACTTGACTATTGCAACTACCTCTTCTGTGGCATCTGTTCATCTCCAATGAAACGTCAAGAAACAATCTAGACCACTTGTTTCTCGTGCAGTCGCCAAAACTCCCAAACATTACCACATAACCACAGCTTTCATATCACCTAATTTCCTTTGAGGTCGCATCCATTAGAAGATTTTGTCGCAAGGCCACGCAACCTTACTACATTCGCCACCGAATCATTTTCCAGATCACAGCTTTTCTATGTCTCCATCTATAAATTCTGAAGCTACGTGCCTCAGCTCCCTAGGAAACTCTGCCCAAAGATCTTCACCACTTTGCCTGTCAATCTCAGAAGAGCCTGCTTGCTCTCCCCCCCCTTCTCTCTCTCGCTCTCGCTCTCTCATTCTCTTTCTACAGATCTTGTAACTCCACGAGTGAGAACCAAATTTTTTAAGCTCTCTTATCCTTTTGACTAAATACTGTCGATTTCTACCTTCGCACAGTTTTAGGGAATCTAGATTTATTTTACCTTGCAGCTGAAACCGCAGTTCGGAAGATGGCGCTGAGCAAAGTGTGTGGCTACGTCTTGATGGCTGTCTGCTTCGTTGCAATGGTTGATGCGTTCAACTATGACAGAGTGGAGAGGATGACCATCGACGAATCTTCGGGTAAGGGCATCCAAATTTTATGATTTTTTCTTATAGCCGATTCTTATGTGAGTTCAGGTATCCAGCATCATATAAAGGTAAGTTAAGAAAAGCAACGGTAAGTAAAGACAAAGACAGGTAATGTTATGCAATGTAAGGTGAGGTATGTTAAGACAAAGGAAGACAATGTAAGTTAAAGCAAAGAAATATACGGTAAGATAAGACGAATAAAGATAAGGAAGTTAAGGAAGGGCTTTCCCTGTTAAAATAAGTAAAGGTAAGATAAGCTAAGCTGAGGCAAGGTAAGATAAGTTAGGGTAGGCAAGGTAAGGTAAGTTAAATTAAGGCATGTGAAGGTAAGTTTAGGCATAGAAAGGTAAGGTAAGATAAGAAAGGGAACAGTAAGGTAAGCTAATGCAAGGAGAGGTAAAGTATTTCCGACCTTAATTTGTGAATGTCTATAGTTATTGAAACATCCTGTTTCGTAAGATCCTGCTCTATGAAACTTTTGATTCCAATCACAAACCTGGATAAAGTCCTGAACGTAAAGAAGGAAGTTTCCTCAAGAATTTATAAATAACTGTAGCTAAGCACTTATGTCTTGGTAAGCGCAGCCTATTTTTCGAAAACTGTTTGTTCTATGGTCCTACATTTATATAGCGCCATGTCAAAACCCAAACTATGGCGCTACACAGTTGTATTGGTTGTTGTTTACAGAGAATGATTTGGACACAGCGCAACTGACCAACGCATGGGATGTCCTAGAACAGCTTCAGCAACTGCTAGATCCCTCGGGGAATGAGATCAATGGTTGTCGCTGTTATGGACTCACGTGCCAGTGTTGTCAATACGTCAACATACCAAGACTTCCTTTTCATAACCGTGTGTATTGAGCAGCATGTGTGTGCATGCCTTGAATGAATGAGCGATATAAAAGCCGGGGTTATGTAGTGATGCTTGGAAGTTTTGATGACTGCACGGGCAAGAGCGCTCTCGATTGTCTGCAAACATTTTTATCAGAGATTAAATCGTAATCGTAATAAGTAAATTTTATCGCGCCGGTGCCTAATGCACAAGGCATCAACCGATGGGACACTAAAGCCAAGCCTTCAACAGGTCAATATCCAGATCAGTACATAAGATAACCCGATGTTATTGAAGAAGCAGTTGAAGTAGTCAAGTTTGGAGTGCATAAGTGAGGTTGCTATTTTACAGTCAGTAATATTATAATGAACTATGGGAATCAAGTAGCAGTAATAGTAGTAGAAGGAGTTGTAGTAGAAGTATAGAAGTAGTAGGCGTAGAAGTAGTAGTATTAGTCGTTGAAGTAGGAAAAAAGTAGTAGTAGTAGAAGTAAGAATAGTCACAAATATATTTGAAGTCGTGTGAGCTTTTTGTGTCCGCCAAATATTCCTGCCCTAGATACCCCGATTAAATCTGTTTATACTGTGTGATTTTAATTGTTCAGACAATTTATGTAGCACCTTTAGTAGCAAAGCTGCTTCTAGGATGCTTTATACTGTCAACTTTCAGAGCAAACGCTAAGACATTGATTCTAATTTGTATTTTGATATTCATTTCTGCTTTGCTAATGATTCATGCTTTCTCTTGTCCGTCTGTTTATGTAGTCTGTCTAAGTGTGACGCTTTGTCCGAGTAGAGCATCCTTGGTGATACAAATGAAAGTTGATGGCCGTGTTCTCTTCAAACAGGAGTTCTCAGGCAAGTTGGTTCACGGGTGATTCCAACCATTTAGGAACAGCTCGACATCCAGTGTCCTAGTCTTATCATGACAGATAATACTTTCAACAGTCAAGCTGTAGGCATGACATTCAAGAAAGGGAGTGAATGGGGGAATGAGTGAGTGAGTGAGTGAGTTAGTCAGTCAGTCAGTCAGTTAGTGAGTGAGTCAGTCGGTCAGTCAGTCAATAAGTAAGTAAAGTCTGTTACTGAAGGCATCTAAGGTTTCGTGATACGAATAACCAACTGTCACCGCAAATGCAGCGAATGGAAATTGCACTCGTCAAGGGCGCTCGATCTATCCTTATTATGTAGTTCATCAGTGAACGGCCAGTTTTCCGTGTTCAAGGATTTGAACCTTAAATACAGATGTGAAAAATGCGAGGATAGTATTTTGAATAACGCCGGGATGGAGAACTCAACGAAAACATGCTATCCATATGTCAGTCATTGTGAATGCCGTGTAATAAGAAAATCACAGCATGATTAAAGGATGTGTTACTTTAAACACTGTTTTGTTGTTCGTTTTTTTAGTCAGACATCCAATTTCACTTTGCCTCCCCATACCTTTTACTCCTGCAAAACTCTGCCTTAATCTACACGACATCCATTTTGACTCAAGAACCTTTAGCGGATGTTCACAGGTTGCGGCTTACATATTTGGTTTGAAACTCTTTGGAGCCGAACTCGGGTGCATGCACATCCATTATCGCGCCTCCTCAACGACTTCCCAGTTCGCCGAGACTCGTATCGTAGAGGCAGCTGCGATCCTCAAAACATCAGACGGCGCGTACCTGAAGAAAGTGATTCCGATTGAGAAAATTGAAGATGCTCCCGAAGATGATAAGATTTAAAGTCGAAAGTTGTGGCACCTGTTCACGGTGTTTGTGCCAAACATTTGGCCATTATTCACGGATGTTCGGCTAAAGTCTTCTGCTTTAGTCCATTTGCTTTATTCCTTTTACGTTGGTCCTTTTGTTTTAGTCGTTTTGCTTTAGTCCTTTTGCTTAGATCAATTTGCTTTGGTTCTTTTGCTTCAGTCCTTTTGATTTGGTCCATCTTCTTCAGTTCTTTTGTTTAGGTCCTTATGCTTTGGTCCGTTTGCTTTAGTCCTTTTGCTCAGGTGGTTTTGCTTTGGTCCATTTGCTTAGATCCTTTTGCTTTGGTCCCTCTGCTTTAGTCATTTTGCTTTCGTCCCTTTGCTTAGGTTTCTTTGCTTTAGTCCTGTTGCTTTAGTTCTTTCACTTTAAGTTGTAATGAGCAACAGTTTAGTACCAGTGCTTTGTGTTTTGACGTAAGTATATAATTATAGGCGTATATAAAATTATACGTAGACACAGTTTACAGCCGTTAACTGTATGTCTTGAAGTGGATGGCTTTGCGTAAACATTCGACCATTTTTAAATTAAAAATAATTTTCTAATCGACTAGAAATAATTAGATATAGTTTGCTTATCAATAAGTGTTACTTCCAGGACATCTACACCGAATCATAGTTTTTGCTTATTAATAAGCCTTTATACTCGGACATCTGAAACATTTAGACGGCGATTTTAAAGAGCATTCTGAAAGCTTAAATAAAGGGTTTTGAATGAATGGGACTTTGCCGTTTGTTGTCTACGGGTCATTTGAATGACTGTAGCGAAAGAATTTGTGCCCATTGAGAAGTGTTAAATAAAGTCTAGAAACTTCGAAATGATTTGCGGGAATCAGATAGAATGAGCTTCTAATACTCGTGTCAGGGTTGGGGTTGGCATAAAGCAGGGATGGCCATCCCTGGCATAAACCCTTAGCAGACCTGTGTTGCACATATACATATTTGCCTAAAGCCAATCTTTAAAACATACTATTAATTAGTAACTTCTAATGCGCCGGTGTCTAGGTTCTAATGCTTTGATCCTTGGCATGCCATCGACGGATGGAATGCATAAAACCAAGCCGTGATGAGGTTAATGCTTACTCACTTACCTAGTAACTTACTTACTTACTTTGTTACTTTTTCTTGCTTACTTGTTCGTCTCTTCCTCTTGACCCTGCTTTTAAAAGGTTCACTTCACAGTCTTCTTCTTTAAGTTCTCTGCCCTTCGGCAGGTTTCCACTTCCAATGACGCCATTCTTCTCTTCGCTGTGCTTTTCTCTTCAGTCCGCTGTATCCTTCGGTCATCATCCATCCAAGCATCATCTGTCGCGGTCTTCCTCTCCTTCTCCTTCCCTCCAATCTCCCCTCTATGATTTCTCTCAATAGGGAGTCTCCTCTTAATATGTGTCCAATCCAGTTCTTTTGTCTTTCTCTTAACGTTGTCATCAGTGATCTTTTTTCTTCTACTCTTTGCAACACCTCTTCATTTGTCATTCGCTCCGTCCAGCTCACCTTTTCCATTTTTCTCCATATCCACATCTCAAAGGCCTCCAATCTCTTGATATCCTCTTTCCTGATGGTCCACGTCTCCGACCCATACAGTACCACACTCCATACCAGTGCCTTGACAAGTCTCTTCTTTAGGTCTTTGCTCAGTCCTCCTCTCATCAACTCTCCTCTTTTCGTGAACGCGTCTTTTCCCAATACTATCCTTCGTTTAATATCACTATGGCATCTTGCATCTGTTGTTATCACACTTCCCAAGTAGCAAAAGCTCTTGACCTGTTCCACCTCCTCTCCATTTATTGTTATTTTCATTTCGATCTCCTCCTCCCCTGCACTTATCCTCATAATCTTTGTCTTTCCGATATTTATCTTCATGTTGTATTTTATTGAGGTCCTGTTTAGTTGATCCATCAATTTCTGCAGTCCTTCTTGTGTAGTTGCCAGCATTGCTTGGTCGTCAGCAAATCTTAAGGCTCTTATGAGTCTTCCACCCACTTTTATACCCTCTCCTGTCTGTTCCATTGCCTCTTGTATCAGTTCTTCTATGTATATGTTGAAGAGAATTGGTGATAGTGGGCATCCTTGCCTTACTCCCCTACCAATTTCTCCTTCCTCTGAGAACTCCCCTTCTATTCTTATCTTTACTTTTTGGTTCATATATAGATTTCCTATTAGCCTCCTGTCCCTCCAATCTATGCCCCTTCGTCTGAGTGCATTCATCAGCTTTTTCCAATCTACTCTGTCAAACGCCTTCTCATAATCCACAAAACAGATATAGACCTCTTGGCCGTACTCTAAACTTCTTTCCGTTGGCACCCTCAGGGCTCCGATGGCGTCCCTGGTTCCTCTACCCTTTCTGAATCCAAATTGGTCCTCTCCTAGACCCTTGTCCGCTTCTACCCTTGCCTGGATTCTCTCTGTGATTATCTTCAGCATGATCTTGGCTGCGTGTGGTAGTAGGCTAATTGTTCTATGGTCCTTACAAGCCGTTGCATTATTTTTCTTCTTTATGGGGATCATGATGGTCTGTAGGAAGTCCTCAGGCCACTTCCCAGTGCTGTATATATCCTGGCATAGTCTTACTAGTTCTCCTGTTGCTTTTTCTCCCAAGTTCTTAAGTATTTCACAGTCTAGCACCGAGTAAAATCGCTAAATTGAACGTATTCAGCTTATCCTAATGTGCAGTTTTTTTATCTCTCAAAAATGAAGGCGCTATAAAACTATCGGGTACACATAAGGTCATTTACACCAATATGTGTACATGCGCACGTGTGTATGTACAAACAGTGTGGCACGTTAGCTGATTGGTTAGAGCGCTCTGCCTTCAACGCGGAGAGCAAGGGTTCGAGCCTCGGCCGAGGCAATGACTGTGTATAGACCTTGAGCAAGTCCTTCACTCACGATTGCTCAGAAGGAAAATTTCAGATACGGTTGTATTGTATTGTATTGTATGCGCCATGAAAAACTGCGACATGAAAACATTGTATTGTATGCGTACATCTATGTAAACTTGAACACTGGCGACTATTCTAGTTATCTGAGCAATGCTTGCAATCAGAAAAGTGTTCTCTACTTGAATTGTCGTCGCGGAGAGAGAGCAGAGCGCTTGTGATTTGTTTTGATATTTGAACGGATCTATATAAATGTTCAGTTTCATTTACAATTACGTGCATGCGCGTACAACTTCGTTCTAATAATAATAATAATAATAATAATAATAATAATAATAATAATAATAATAATAATAATAATAATAATAATAATAATAATAATAATAATAATAATAATAATAATAATAATAATAATAATAATGATAATAATAATGATAATAATAATGATAATAATAATAATAATAATAATAATAATAATAATAATAATAATAATAATAATAATAACAACGCCTTGCGCTCACGATTCAACGTTTCAACGCGGTGGCCTTTATGGGTACCTTCAACAACTTAAACCTGGACGAATAGGGCCCATTCCGGACAAATCTACTCTGTAAATAATGTTGAAGTCCCTGAGGGATCCTGTATACCTCGGGGCAAAATAATAATAATAATAATAATAATAATAATAATAATAATAATAATAATAATAATAATAATAATAATAATAATAATAATAATAATAATAATAATAATAATAATAATAATAATAATAATAATAATAATAATACTTGAACACTGGCATCCATAAAAAAATAATAATAATAATCTTTATTATTTCAAACTGACAGACGCAGTAAGATTACGTTGAAACATGACATGCCCGATAGCGCATTGGATAACATCTGGCGTAGAGTGCGAGAGGTACAGAGATCGAGTCCCATAGGCGGACATGCTTTGTAGGCTGCAATTTGCGCCGTGTATTGCAGGCTGTCTGTTCTGTTAGTAGTTAAGATTTATCGCATAACATGTACATGTACAGCGCAGTGCGTTTGCAGGCGCTTAATTAAAGAATAAATATTATTATTATTATTATTATTATACAATCAAGTTCTTAATTAAACACACGCTTTTGGAGCCATGCAAGGCGCTGCCCTAAGGGGATGCGGGTATCGAACCGCGTTCTAATGCTCTCCAGGCCATGAGTGTTACCATTACTCTATTCCCCTCCCCGGATTAAATCATTATTATTATTATTATTATTATTATTATTATTATTATTATTATTATTATTATTATTATTATTATTAAATAATAATAATTATCATTAAATAATTATACAATAGGTAATAATTAATATTACAAGGGGTAACGTGCTTCCTTATAATTGCCAGATAGCCTACAGGAGAAGTCATCCATATTGTTTTTAATTGTAAGCTTAATTATAAACTGACATTTATAAAGCAACACTTCAAGAATAAACTCAATGGTGGATTTATGTAAAATCAAATAAAGTACAATTAACTTTATAGCTAAATACAGACCTTCTAGTAAAATTCTAAACAACAGTGCCATTTACCCTATATGAAAGAGAACATTAAGCAGTAATACTTGAATGTAAATGAAAATGTAAATCTCCGAAATATCTCGGCGCCACGCAAAAGGCCCGCTACGAAGACCAGTTTAAATGGAGGCTTTCGGCCTATATCAATTAATTATTATTTAATCCGTAACCACGGTATTAAGAAATAAATCTCAAGTTTTCTTGTGGCTGAGGTATGCCAAAACGTTTGTGGTCGCAAGAAAATCGACTTTCTTGTGCAGGTGTTCAGTATTAAATTCTTGAGCCAGTCCTCCGCCTCTCAAGCATTCTTGTCTCCAACGAATCCCGCCTTAGTAGCTGCTCTGTTTCTGTCTCTAGCTGTGTGTGTCTCTGTCTGTCTCCCTGGTCTCTCTAGCAACCGTTATCGGATCTCTACTTGTTAATATGGGCAACCCCTCTGATAAGCTGGTGCTCTGCGCTTAGCGTGAGAATAGCGCTTTAATCATTTGGAGTTTACAATTACCATAAAGATAAATAATTGAATGGATGAATGGAAGGATGGGTGGGTGGATGAATGTTTGGGTTGCTGGATGGCGTATGGGTTGACGTAGTGGTCAATGGATGGTGGATGTATGACAAAGCAGAAAAGGCGCTATAGAAATTAATGCAGAGGAGCGATAATGAAAGCACTTATTATGGACGGATTCAGGAATGAATAAGCCTAGAACCCGAAAGGGAAACTAGTACGCTTTTGCCAGCGTATGCACAATGTCGGCTAATTGAGCACAGTTATCAATGAATTATCTTGTCGACCGTCGGAGGTGAGTGTAGGCGCTCTTGGTCAAAGAAAAGTGTATCTAACGAATTAATTGCTCACCAGCTGATCATGTGCCTCGTTTTATTTCTTCAGTCTGTTAATTTCAATCAAAATAAGTGTCGCGAAGAAGATAAACTGCTAGACATCACATGCAGACAAACATCGAGAATCGGATTTTTATGAGTGAAGAGTGAAGATGTAATTTGTTACCGAACTGGTAATATTCTTTACAACCTTTATCTAGACTGGAGTTATTTACTTAACGATTGTATCTCTTTGTTTTTTCATTAAACGAATATATATATATGTGTATATATATATATGTAATATATATATATATATATATGTAATATATATATATGTAATGTTAAAAGGTAACACAAACTTTTATGCAGTGTTTTCTTATTGCCCAGGCATTCACAAGGACTGATATTATGATAGCATGTTTTCGTAAGTTCTCCATCCCAGCTTTATTCAAAATACTATCCACACATTTTTATATTATATAGATATTATATATATATATATATATATATATATATATATATATATATATATATATGTTTCAGATGCGGATGTTTCTAATAAAGATAAAATATATTTGAACAGGTCTATGCTGTCCAGGCTTATCAACTGGAAAAAGTCCCCTAGAAAATATTTGTTTTCCATCCTTCTTTTTCTTTCTCAATCGCGAAATTTAGCTATTTTATCATTAATAAATTGTTCTGCCGATCAAAGTTGGACTGCAGTCAGGAAAAGAAGAACAAGTGGTTGGTCGAGTTCATCATTCGCAGATGCAGAGGAAAAGAACGTTGAGTATTGTTATTATTAAGATTATTGTTTTTGAACGATTGCTATTATTACTACTATTATTATTAATTGAATTTTTTAAGATAATTTTTCTTGCCCTAAGGTTCTTCATTCACCTAAGAGTTATAAATAAAGTAGTGCATTTATTCCGGAACGGCTACACCTCTTCCGTGTCGGACGGGGTTTTGACAAAATGAACCGCTGTTACAATTATTATCAATGTTATCATTATTGCTAGTAGTAATTTACTATAATTATAGGTCTTTATGACTGTAGGCCTACAGTCAAGTTGAAGCACAATAATTGAAGAGACTGGTCTTGTTCTACTTTATTCATGCCGTTATTCCTATTATTATTCTGATTGTATGTGTGAGTATCAACAAACTATTCTGGAACGCATTTTTCTCGTTCAGTTGCCAAAACTCCCAAACACAATCACATAACCACAGTTCTCATATCACTTCACTGGCTAATTGCGATCGAATCCAGTACAAAATTTTGTCTCTAACCTGCAACGCACATCAAATCATTACTACTAGGCGATATTTCTCGTTAATGTTTTGCCATCGAGCACAGTTTTATGGAATGTAGATTTATCTCCCCTTGCAGCTGAAACCGCAGTTCGGAAGATGGCGCTGGGCAAAGTGTGTGGTTGCGTTTTGATGGCAGTCTGCTTGATTGCAATGGCTGATGCATTCAACAATGAAAGAGTGGAGAGGATGACCAGCGACGATTCTTCAGGTAAGTTCAGGTATCCTGCATCATACAAAGGTAAGTTAAGAAAAGCTACGGTATGTAAAGGCAAAGACAGGTAGGGTTATGCAATGAAAGGTAAGTTGATGCACAGAAGGAGAATGCAAGTTAAAGTTAAGAAATGTAATGTAAGACAAAAGATGATAAGGAAGTTGAGGCGGTGAAAGGTAGGATAAATTAAAATAAGGCACGCTAAGAAAAATTAAGGTAAGACAAGGAAAGTTAAGTTAATTTAAGGTAACGTAAGGTAAGTTGAGGCAAGGGAAGGTAAGATGAGAAAGAGAACGGTAAGGTAAGTTAAGTCAAGGAGAGGTAAAGTATTCGCGACCTTAATTTATGAATGTCTTTGTTATTGAAACTTCCTGTTTCCTAAGATCCTGGTCAATAGGACCCTTTGATTCCAGTCACAAACCGGGGTAAAGTCCTGAACGTAAAGACGGAAGGTTTCTGGCTGAATTTAAAAATGACTGTAGCTTATAGGTCTGATTTGTGTCTTGGTAAACGTAGCAGGTTTTTAAAAATCCATTTAAATAACGACCTGTTGAAACCCAACGGGGGCGCTACATTGCTACATTGGTTGTTGTTTGCAGAAAATGATTTGGAAGCAATGCAATTGGACAACGCATGGGATGTCCTAGAACAGCTTCGGCAAATGCTGGATTCCGCGGGGAATGGGAATAGTGGTTGTAGCTGTTTCGGACTCGTCTGCAGCTGTTGTCAAGACATCAGAATACCATTGATTCCTTTTCATAAAAGTATGTATCGAAGAGTGTGTATGTATCTCTTGAGTGAATGAGCGATGTCAGAGTCGGGGTTATGTGGTAGCGTTTGGGAGTTTTGATGACTACACGGGCAAGAGCGCTTTCGATTGTCTGCACACATTTTATTAGAGATTAAATTGTCATTGTAATAAAAAATTCGTTATGCGCCGGTGTCTAATTCACAAGGCATCAACCGTAACAGAATCAGTAACAGTAGTAGAAGTAAGAAGTGATAGTAATAGTTGTAGTAGTAGTAGTAGTAGTAGTAGTAGTAGTAGTAGTAGTAGTAGTAGTAGTAGTAGTAGTAGTAGTAGTAGTAGTAGTAGTAGTAGTAGTAGTAATAGTAGTAGTAGTAGTAGTTGTAGTAGTAGTAGTAGTAGTAGTAGTAGTAGTAGTAGTAGTAGTAGTAGTAGTAGTAGTAGTAGTAGTAGTAGTAGTAGTAGTAGTAGTAGTAGTAGTACTAGTAGTAGTAGTAGTGGTAATAGTAGCAGCAGCAGCAGCAGCAGTAGTAGTAGTAGTAGAAGTAGTACAGTAGTAGTAACAAGTGTACAAGAAAAGCATAAGCAGTAGTAGTAAGAGTAGCTGTAATAGTCGTTGAAGTCAAAAACAGTAGTTGACGTAGTAGAAGTGATATTAGTCATAGTAGTCTAATCTTTACCATAGATTCACAAATATTGCGCTTATTCAGAGGATATTTAGAATCGTGTAAGCTTCAAACATGCGGATGTTTTTCCACCAAATATTTCCACTGCAGTTATCCCGCCTGTTCATAATTTGTAATTTTTATTGTTCTGACGACAATTTATTTGGCACGCCAGTAGCAAAACTACTTCTTTACACTGTCAACTGTCAGCGCAAATGCTAAGATTCTGTTTCGTATTAGTATTTTTACTTTCGTTTTCTTCTTTACTAATGATTCATAGTTTCCTTTGTTCGTGTTTTTATGTAGTGTGTATAAGCGTGACATTTCATCCCAGGACATCAACCTTGGTTATTCAACTAAAGATTGATGATAGAGTTCTTATCAATAAGGAATTCTCAGGCAAGTTGGTTCACGAGTAATTCCAGCCATTTAAGAACTGTATGACATCCTACAGTATCTTAGTATCAACAGTCAAGCTTTAGGTTTAGCATTTAAGGAAGTGAGTGGGTGAATGAGTGAATGAGTGCATGAGTGTATGAGTTAATTAGTTAATGAGTTAATGAGTAAATGAGTAAATGAGTAAATGAGTTAATGAGTAAATGAGTTAATGAGTAAATGAGTTAATGAGTAAATGAGTTAATGAGTAAATTAGTGAGTGAGTGAGTGAGTGAGTGAGTGAGTGAGTGAGTGAGTGAGTGAGTGAGTGAGTGAGTGAGTGAGTGAGTGAGTGAGTGAGTGAGTGAGTGAGTGAGTGAGTGAGTGAGTGAGTGAGTGAGTGAGTGAGTGAGTGAGTGAGTGAGTGAGTGAGTGAGTGGGTTGGGCGGTCGGTCGGTCGGTCGGTCGGTCGGTCGGTCAATCAGCAATCAAGTAAGGTATGCTGCTGAAGACAGCTAAGCTTTCGTGATAAGATTAATCAACTCTTGTCACAAAATGCAGAACTCAATTGCAATGAATAGAGATTCCACTCGTCAAAGGTTCTGTATCCTTGTGATGTTGTTCATCAGTGAACGGGCAGTTTTCCACGTTCAAAGATTTGAACTTTAAATACTGATGTGAAAAAATTTGTGTATAGTATTTTGAATAACGCCGGAATGGATAACTTACGAACATAGGCGCCGACTCCTTGGGAGCCTTGGGTGCGAATGCACCCAGAGAGAAATTTCTTTTGGGTGCGTGGCACCCAGAAGAATTCGGACCTTAAAGTCAATATCATACACCTAAGTCATCTCACAACTTGAGAAGTACAACTACAACACAAATACCCAACATTGCATGATCCACAGTCACAGCCACTACATAAATTATTTATCTAATTATTTCTTAATTAAAATAATAAATAAATAATAGCAATGGAACGTTCAAATGTCACTGATTTCCAATACTTTTTCTAACCTCGTAACCCTTGACAAGAACACAATTTTCTTTATCTGAAGATCCGCTAAAACTCACCTACCGAAAGGGGAAAGGGGAAAGGGAGGGTAGGGAAAAGGGACAGAGGAAGGGAGGGAGGACCCATGCACCCAGAGGCAAAAGCAAAAGTAGGCGCCTATGCATACGAAAAAATGCTATTCATAATATCAGTCATTGTGAATGCCTGGGCAATAAGAAAACATTGCATAAAAGGTTGTGTTATCTTTTAACCTTATTCTCCTGTTCGTTGTGTTTAGCCAGACATCCAATTTCACTTTGCCTCCCCATACCTTTAATTCCTGTAAAACTTTGCCTCGCTTTCCACGACATCCGCTTTGACTCAACAACCTTCAGCGGATGTTCAAAAGTTACGTTTTCCCTGTTTGGTTTCCAAGTCTTTCAAGTCGAACTCGGCTGCTTGCACATCCACTATCGCCACTACTCTGTCCCGTTCTCCGAGACTCGTATCGTAGAGGCAGCTGCGATCCTTGAAACGTCAAACGGCGCGTACCTAAAGAAAGTAATTCCGATTGAGAAAATCGAAGATGCTTCCGAAGATGACAAGATTTAAAGTCGACAGTTTAAGGTTTCTGTGCCAGACATTTGGCCATTATTATACACGGATGTTCACCTAAAGTCTTGCTTTTGTCTGCTTGCTCTATTCCTCTTAATTGGGTCCTTTTGTTTCAGTCCTTTGTCCTTAAGTGCTTTGGTCCCTCTGCTTTTGTCATTTTGCTCGGGTCTTTTTGCTTACGTCCCTTTCCTTAGGTCTCTTTGGCTTGGTCCATTTGCCTTAGTTCTTTTGCTAAGGTCCGTTTTCTTTGGTCCATTTGCTTTACTACTTTTGCTTAATTCATTTTCCTTTATTTCTTTCCTTTAGTCCTTTTGCTTTAGTTCTTTGCTTTAGTTCTTTGCTTTAGTTCTTTCACTTTAAGTTGTAACGAGGAACACATTAGTACCACTAATTATGCTTTGTCTGTCCAACTCAATGCGTATATATATGTATACATAGTTTACAGTAGTCAAGGTTTATGTATCGAAGAGGATGGTTTTGCCTAAACATTCGACCGTTTTAAAATTAAAAAATAAATTTCACTTCTTCAGATTTCTTAACGATTATAAATAATGGAGATATAGTTTGCTTATCAATAAGTGTTTTTTTTCTGAACATCTAGACCGCTACATAGTTTGTTTAAAAAGGGTTTGTTTCTGAACATCTAGACCGCTACATAGTTTGTTTAAAAAGTGTTTGTTGCTGGACATCTGAACCGATTTACGGTTTGCTTATTAATAAGTCCTTGTACTCGGATATCTGAAACATTTAAACGGCGATTTTTAAAAGCATTCTTAGAGCTTGAATAAAGGTTTATGAATTAATGTGACTTTGCTATTTGCTGTCTCCGGGTCATTTGAATGAATTTAGCGAGAGAATTTGTGCCAGTTGAGAAGTGCTAAATAAAGTCTAGAAACTTCGAAATGATTTGCGAGAATCAGATATAATAATGGCTTCTAATGTCCTTTTCATGCACAAAGCCTTCGCAGATCTGTGTTTGCCGATAGCCACTCTTAAAAACAAGCCATGTAGTTATTTACTTCTATTGCGCCGGTTTCTAACGCATAAGGCATCAACGGATGGCACTCCAAAACCAAGCCGTGATCATGTCAATACTTACTTACTTAGTTATTTACTAACTTACTTTTTATTTATTTACTTTCTTTCTTGCTTCCTTACTCATCCCTTTCTTTCATCAGAGGGTGATCTGCGACATGAGCTTCTTCCACTTTCCATGCCTCTATTTCGCAAACGGTTGAAGTCCATTCTGTTCGATCATAATCCTGTGTATTCAGGTCGGCAGCAACTCTAATAAGTTTTCTTGAAGTGGCGATATATAAATAAATACTAACAATTATTCCAATCACATATATGCATGCACACGTGCAAGCATCTGTGCGTACGAAAATAAACACTTGCACCAGGCATTTATTCATACATATTATGTTCAATATTCATACATATGTTCAATATGTATAAATAAATGCCTGGTGCAAGTGTTTATATCCGTACGCACATAATGCTTGTACGTGTGCACGCATATATGTAATTGGAACAATTGTTAGTATTTATTTATATATCGCCACTTCGCCACTTGAAGGTCGTTCAAGATTATGACCAGAGTGCGGAACCTGTCTTTAACGAATCCTCCATCTGCTAGCCTTCCTCGCCTCTTCTCTCTGGTTTCTCTGGCAACCGGACCCGGATCATCAATTGATATCTAAGGACAACCCCTCTGATATGACGCAGCGCACGTAAATAGACTGATTCCCTGCGCATATCTTTAGAGTAGCGCTTTAGAAACGTGGAGGTTACGATTACGATTACATGCTTCCTTGCCAGATACAGAATAAGTCGCCCATATTGTAATTGTAACTATAAACTGACATTTATAAACCAACACTTCAAGATAAACGCAGCGATGCATATCTGCAGAATTAAATAAAGAACAGTTTACTTTCCAGTTAAATACAGACCTCTTAGTGGAATTCTAAACAACAGTGCTGCCTACCCGAGATAAAAGAGAACTTTACGCAGTTACAGTTGAATGTAGATGAAAATGTAAATCTCTGAAATATCTCCGCGCCACACAAATGGCCCGTCACGAAGACCAGTTTAAAAAGCGGCGCTATAGACTGTCGCTTTAGAGTTTAGACTGTCGCTTTAGACTGTCGCTTTAGACTGTTGTAAACTGTGATGCGGTGTGTCATCCTTCATTGATTAATATTAAACGAATAATTATACATACATGACTGGCTTTTCCTCATCGGTTTCGCGTTCCCAAAAGGCATTTCTGTTTCCCCGGGGCTTCTGTGCTGAGAGCGCCTCTGAATAGTTATTCTGCGTGAGGCGCTTTATAAATTTCTAGATACAATACAATACAATACAATATATCAATTAATATGCTATTTAATCCGTAACCACGTATTAAAAGTAAATATCAAGTTGTCGTTTGCCCAGTGGCGTCACTAGGGGGTGCGGGGGGTGCGGACCGCACCGGGTGACACCCTAGGAGGGGGGGTGACACCCAAGATGAGAAAATAGCATTTTTTTATTTTTACCGAAAAAGAAGGATGTAAGAAGTACAAAAACAGAAGAAAAAAAAAGGTCATCAACTTTTTTTGGGAGATGAAATCCTAACAAAAAGGTTTTTTGGGAGACGAATTCCTAAAAAAAGGTCATCTTTTTTTGAGGGTGACACCATGACTTACCGCACCGGGTGACACCAGCCCTAGTGACGCCACTGCGTTTGCCCATAAGGTATGCAAAACGTTTGTAATCGCAAGAAAAATGACATTGTTGTGCAGGTGTCCCGCTGTTTTGTGCCGGAAAAAGTTCGGAAGACTTCAATAACCGATTACGTTGCCTTATCTGACGTCGCTTCAAAACAACGTATGCGTTATGTTGTAAAAGCTCATTCCGTAAGGCAAATACGCCGTTCCACGGAATCCGAATTTACAACTCGGTTTTACTTTGATAGGCACGAGAATAGATAGCTTGTGTACGGCAGGTGTTTTTACTCAAGAGCAAGGACGTAGAGATTCGCTTGTAATCAAATCAATCACGAGCCACACGAATAATCATTTTCGATTAGCCTATACGACGCAATTTCCCATCTCATGTAAGCCTATCGACGTGCAACGGAAAGACGGGCATTATACTGACTTAGGAGAAAATTAGAAACAGTACGGAAGACTTTGAAACACACCGGTTAGACTATTTCAGAGTTACTGTTTAATAATAATAAAAATAATAAGAATAATAAAAAAATAATAATACTAATAATAATAATACTAATAATATAATAATAATAATAAAAATTATTATCATCATTATCATTAAAAAATAATATTTATTATTTTTATTATTATTCTTATAATTAATATTAACATTACTACTACTGCTACTACCAATACTACTACTATTATTACTACACCTACTACTACTACTACTACTACTACTACTACTACTACTACTACTACTACTACTACTACTACTACTACTACTACTACTACTACTACTACTACTACTACTACTACTACTGCCACCACCACCACCACTACTACTACTACTACTACTACTACTACTACTACTACTACTACTACTACTACTACTACTACTACTACTACTACTACTACTATTGAAGTTAATGATATTCCTAGGTGGAAGCTGTTGCTAAGTAATGACAACAGATTCTATATTTAAAAATTACTACTGAAATATGTTACCCCTTAAGTCATTTGCAGTTGTCATAGTTTAAAGGAATGTGGCTGTATTTGAACTTACAGCTGAGACTATACTTTGGAAGATGGCTCTTGGCAAACTGTCTTGTTGCGTTTTGATGGCAGTCTGCTTGTTTGCAATGACTGGTGCATTCAGTTATGACGAAGAGGAAATGATGACCAAAGACGAATCATCAGGTATCGAAATTCAGTCCTATTTTATTGTTTAGATCAGAGATGCTTGATACTTTAGTTGGTTAGAGTGCTGTGTTGTCAAGCGAGAGGTAGGAAGTTCAAATCCCCGTCAGAGCATAAATTTGGTTTTAGATTTCTGCCTCGCCTGCGCCCCTATAATGAGTACACTTTGGGTGGGAAGATGAGACGGCGAGGGGAGAGGACTGATCAGCCGCCCTAAGTGCCGATGATAAGAAAATGAAATCGCTTACACTTCATACCCATGGCTGCCTCAGGGCTAGCATAAAGGACTGGTGTTCTTCTGCTCTAGAATGATCCAATGAACAGCAATCTTTAAATATCTGAATGTGTGAGTGAGTGAGTGAGTGAGTGAGTGAGTGAGTGAGTGAGTGAGTGAGTGAGTGAGTGAGTGAGTGAGTGAGTGAGTGAGTGAGTGAGTGAGTGAGTGAGTGAGTGAGTGAGTGAGTGAGTGAGTGAGTGAGTGAGTGAGTGAGTGAGTGAGTGAGTGAGTGAGTGAGTGAGTGAGTGAGTGAGTGAGTGAGTGAGTGAGTGAGTGAGTGAGTGAGTGAGTGAGTGAGTGAGTGAGTGAGTGAGTGAGTGAGTGAGTGAGTGAGCGAGTGAGCGAGTGAGCGAGTGAGCGAGTGAGCGAGTGAGCGAGTGAGCGAGTTAGTGAGTGTGTGAGTGTGTGTGGTTTGACCTTGATAATAAACCTGGCCTTATCTAAGCTAATCTAATATAACGGTTGTATTTCCTCGTTACAACAAGAGGAAGATAATTATTATATTTAAAGACTGGTAAAATTCAATCCATCAATTCATCCTCTTAATTGTCTGTCTGTGTTTTTGTCTTTCTGACTGTCTTACACTTTTGTCACTCTACCTAAGTTTCATTTTCTGTTTGTTTTGCCTCACTTGTTGAGTAACATTAAACTGAACTTAGATCCATTAAGTATAAGTCAGAATTTCTTTATTCCCGTTTAGATCCACAACAAGAAAACCCACTCAAGGGACCGGTTGACGTGTTGGCTGATATTGGCTCTAACGCTACCTTCACCTGCGTTTCTCCATTAAGAAACTGTGTGGGGATGATTTGGTACAAAGACACATCGGGGACAGATCGAGAGACTGTTTTCAATGAATTCCAGGGTATCTATGTCAGAGATAAATACGTTGTGATTATGTGATTGTGGAGGGTGTAATTTAATTGTTACAAATGCTGAACTGAAAGACACCGGATCTGTCGTTTGTGAAATTCTGGTTTCAAGCAACACTTTTCGAGGAACAGCTCGCCTCGTTGTATTCGGTAAGTTATTTCTATATTTCACAGTGATAATAAGTTTATAAAGTTTAACAGAGACAGATCTGTTGGATGTGAATTTATAAAGTCTGCATAGCAACTCTCGCAATAGCAAACTGATAATTGATTTAATGATGGTATGTATGTGCATACATAAATATTGGCCCTATTTATACATATGTTACTATGTATGTATGTTTTTGGTGTACGTTCAAGATGTATGGCTATTCAGATATGATCTTTACAAAGTTACTCCTACCAATGCAGTGCGAGTTATGCTGCCGCTAGTCCTGGCTTTTTTCACACTGTGTCTGCTAGTTCTGCCAAGCCGTTTGTGTCACCTCAGTTTCACCTTAAAATGTTGTCTTTTTCAAATTGCTCAGAAACCGTAGACTGGCTTTCTGTCTTGGCAGATTGATCAACTGGACGCTGATGTGATTACAATTTGTATTAGGTGCAACATCGGTTTTTTACGACATCGGTTGATGCCTTATGACACAAGTGCTATACAAGTTGATGGTCATCAATAATTATTTATAATACCTAGGACAAGATTCAATTGAGCATCGTGATAAGTTAGCACCGACTTTTTGTGGCAAGAAGAAGGAAGAAGAAGAGGAAGATGATGATGAAGAAGAAGAAGAAGAAGAAGAAGTAGATGATGATGATGATGATGATGATGATGATGACGACGACGACGATGATGATGATGATGATGATGATGATGATGATGATGATGATGATGATGATGATGATGATGATGATGATGATGATGATGATGATGATGATGGTGATGATGATGATGATGATGATGATGATGATGATGATGATGATGATGATGATGATGATGATAATGATGAAGGAGAAGAAGATGAAGAAGGAAAACAGAAGAAAAAGAAGAAGAAAAAGAAACAAGAGAAGAAGAAGATGATGATGATGAGGAAGAAGGAGATGATGATGACGAGGAAGATGACGAAGAAGGAAAAGAAGCAGTATAAAAGACAAAGAAGAAGAAAAAAAGAAAAAGGAAAGGAAGACTGGAGATAATTGCATCAATCATTTCTTTTGTTTGTGTGTCTGTCTGTCTGTTTTTATTTCTGTCTGTCTGTTTTTATTTCTGTCTGTCTGTTTTTATTTCTGTCCGTCTTTCTGCCTGTCTAGTCACTCTATGTACGCTTATTTTTCTGTTTGTTTGTATTAATTGTTGGGTAAACCTAAGCTGAACTTAGCAGCTTTATGATTAAATCACAATTTCTCTATTTCCGATAGATCCACAGCAAGGAAATCCACTGAAGGGACCAGGAAACTCTTTCAGTGTCGTTGGCTCAAACGCTACCTTCACCTGCGTTTCTCCGTTAAAAGACTGTGTCGGAATGGCTTGGTATAAATACAGACCGGAGACAAATCCAATGACTATTTTCAGTGAATACAAGGGTATTTATCACAGAGAGAAATACATTGTGGAGAATTCCACTGAGGGGTGCAAGCTGAGTGTCAAAAATGTTGAATTGAAAGACGCCGGATCTTTCTACTGTGAAATTCTGATTTCACTCAGGTCTTTTGAAGGAACTGGCCACCTCATTGTGATCAGCGCTCGTAAATAAGCTGGTGCCCAGAGCTTGACTTTTGAGTGGCGCTTTAGAAGTTCACGGTTATGATTACGATTAGTTGCTTATTTCAGATCATTTTACAATGATAATAAATGTAAAAACAAACAAGATAGATTTGTCACAGATGAATATCTTACATCTTCAGAGCCTCTGTAACAAAAGCAAACCGTTTATTTAATAATCGTAGGTATGTGCATGACTACACATGTGCGTAAATTGTTTTGTACATTCAGGATGTAGGAATATTCAGATATAACCTGTACACAGCTTCTCATACAAATACACTGCAAGTTATGTTTATTGTGTGATTTCTGTGCTTTGGTGAGTCAAGGGGAATTGCTGCTCGCCCCTCCCAACTCTTGTACAACTCAGAAATTGTCGCTTCTAACAGTCTGAGCAGCCGACTTGAGAGATGTGGCGACGCTCCCATTTGCTTTACTATCTTCCTATTTTAGACCCTAGTGTCGTGTTCTGTCAAAGATATCCTAAACATCAAGATAGAAGAGAAAAACTGGAGTGGTGAGATGATATTTGACTCTCCTGAATAAGTTCAAGGTCAGTTAGAAAATTGAATTGTAATTGTAGTTAGTAACTTCTATTGCGCCAGTGTCTAATGCACAAGGTATCAACCGATAGCACACCAAGACCAAGTCATGATCCGGTCAATATCCAGGAGATCAGTTCGTCTATGGTTAATAAGCAACTCGAAGGAGGCAAGTCCCAAGTTGAGAACGAAATGACACAAGCGACTGAGCGTGAATATTGTGGCTGATTATAGTTGGGCAGATGATTGAGGAAAAATGTAATCTAGTGTACTGTAGATAACCGAAATGTTAAGACATTCTCCTACATGTAGTTGGATAGTAAGATAGTCACCATAAGATGCTATGAGGAAGAACGTTTATTTGGCAGAATAATGCGAATTTTTGTGAGAAGAAAATGTTGAGATGTTATGCAAATCTAACTGAAAAGGTGTTTCTATCTAAAGACTTTGATCTGTTAGTCAAACTCTTTATCACGGCAATCGTAACGTATTCGTAAACTTCAAATGTCTAAACCGCTACTTTAGAGCTAAGCGCAGCAAATAACCTTTTCACAAGGGCTGCGTCCTGTCAGAGGGGTTGTCTAGAGATGTCAAGGAAAGAACTGAGTCTGGTTGCAAGAGAGACCAGAGCGAGGAGGCTGAGGAGCTGCTAAGACGGGTTTCGTTGAGGACGACAAAGTTTGGATGGATTAGGGTAGGAATTCTTGAAAAGGTGGGATTTCAATTCGGATTGGAAAAGTGTCAAAGTTGTTGTACCGGAAAAAGTAAAAGAGTCATCTGATGCGAAGACAAGAGAGTGGAGCTATACAGAATGGTTCTGTTTGGGTTGGGAGAAATTGGAAAGCGGCCGAATCGATGGTTCATGATAGGATTTGTTGCACCTACAAGAACTCCGCAAGATTCTAGGTTTAGGACTGTTGTGAGATCGCATGCCCCTCGTCCTTGGCCTAGTCTGCTTTCAAAAGACCAAACGAAAAATAACTGCAAACAGTAACAATGCCCATTAAGTAGTGTTCAGGAGAAATCAGCTGTCTTCAACACTTCAAAGGAATAATTCCCTCTGTAAGACCAACATTTCATTAAGCATAGGTGCCATCTTTCCAATATAAAAGAGGAAAAACCAGTTGAACGCCGGCTAAGATTTACGATATAAAAACACTTTGCATCAATGCAGTAACACTTTATTAATAGAAATAAATCATTTGAACGAACAAGTGCTAAAGGTCTGACCGAAAATAAGGCCTACATCTGAACAAGTTCCAACGTTTCAGCTTAGTCTATGGCCTGACCATTTCGTTTGAATTTTCCTTTGTCGTGTAGAGTGTTTTCTCCTAAGTTTCGATTACTAACGCACCGCCCTCCATGGCGTTTTATACTATCGAAGTAGCACGCGAGTGTTGCGAAAATTAATGTGAAAACATTCAGGTCCGAAAGGCATTTTCTTGTTAATGGTAAGTTTGGCACATCCAGTAAAGGTTCCTTTCTCCACACGTAAGTTGTACAACTCGAGACAACCACTAACCCTAAACTTGCTGCGACAAATCTTCATTGGCCTTGAGACTACAAAATCATAAAGACATTGGTTGATGCTTTGTGCTTCATTAGACACAAGCTAAGAAGTTCATAATTAATTAGGCAACGCAGTGTAATCTAAAGTATTCAACACTCTGAACGAATTTGAAAACTGATATTATGAAACTTTCTGTAACATATTTCCAAAAACCTCTGCAGCCGTGTCCTACTCTATACAAATCAACGTTCATATTAAATATTCTGCTTGAAACTGTCCTCAAAAAAGCTAATTCATCATATAAATTTTTGTAGTCAAATCTGGAATTCTACCAGAATTCTACCTAACCAAATCTATCAGATGTCGTTTGGCTTTCTCAAAGAGATCAAGAAATTCATTAAATTTTATCTGAAGCTACCATCGAATGTTGCCTCGTAGTATACGAGAGCGGCGCCTAGGAGACAGAATGTTTAATTACACAAGATCATGTTATAATAAATTACAACTGTTTGAAAAGCCTTATACTGAGTTACGATAAAATGTTTAGGCTACCAACTTTCGTAACTCTCGCCTCAAGAAGAATGCGTTATTGCCAATTTTAAACTAGGCTGTATGGTGTCATACAAAATCCTTATTAGATGCGTATTAAGAGACCAACCAGGGTATTCCTTCTTGAAGAATACGCGGCTATACGCTTTCACTTCGACAGTCACAGATTGAGTACGTGGATTAAATGTGACGCCTAGGCAACCTAAATCGATTCAAATATAAAATCATCACTTCCAAGATTAAAAAACCAATAGGAATCAGTAGGACCTAGATCAGGGATATTAGCTTCTTTAGACTGGAAATTGATGAAATGAGCATAGGATATTCAACTACAGGTCTATTGAATCATTCAATTTGAGGATTAATGAGTCATTGCATCAAAGAAAACTTAATCTTTCGATCAAAGGAACACGAATCTTTAAATGGAAACAAGGTGATTCATTTGATAAAGAACCATGAGTCGTTATGTATAGAGATAATCATCATGCTTAAAATGCATTCTAAAAGACGCCTAAATGGTGTCCTACGGGCTTCGAGAAGGCCAAGTCCAATCATCCTATATTCTCCATTACTAAGTGAAGCAGGCTTTTATAGGGCCTGGTTCATCTAATTACTGTTATCAAGTTGCGTCCGTGACAACATTTAATTCTGAATAAACGAATATTGATTGATTGATTGATTGATTGATTGATTGATTGATTGATTGATTGATTGATTGATTGATTGATTGATTGATTGATTGATTGATTGATTGATTGATTGATTGATTGATTGATTGATTGATTGATTGATTGATTGATTGATTGATTGATTGATTGATTGATTGATTGATTGATTGATTGATTGATTGATTGATTGATTGATTGATTGATTGATTGATTGATTGATTGATTGATTGATTGATTGATTGATTGATTGATTGATTGATTGATTTAATCAAGCAGTATTATGAATCATTACATAAAAACATAATTAATTTTAGTTCATTGCAGCTATGTACATTATACTTTCTTCTTGAAGTCTCGCTGTGACTGAGGCATTTACCTGGACTTAACTTCCTCTTTAGGTGTTTGTATTTCTGGCCAGAGACGTTGCATACTTTTTTCAGCAACACTTTGTAATCGTAATCGAAAACTCTAAATTTCTATAGCGCTACTACGTATAAAGCTAATCGCAGGACACCAGCTTATTCTCAAGGGCTGCGTCGTGTCACTGGGGTTGTATAGAGATGTCAAGTGAAGATACGAGTCCGTTTACCAGGGAGATCAGAGAGAGAAAGCGAAGGAGCTGAAAAGGCTGATTGTAATTGTAATTATTTTTCTAATTAGTAACTTCTACTGCGACGGTGTCTAATGTACCAGGCACCAACCGATGGCACACCAAAACCAAGCCGTAATCAGGTCAAAATCCGGAAGGTCAGTCCGTAAGACAGAGAGGCAGCCTATGGTGGATCAGCAATTTGAAAGAGGTAAGTTTTAAGTTGAGAACGAAATGACACAAGCGGCTGAGCAGAGCGCACAGACAAAGGGAGATAGTTGCAAAAACTAGGTCCAGCAACCGAATAACTTGTTCACCAAGAACAGTTCTGGATTTAGGCATGACCAGACAAAGAAATCAGATGACCTAGTGATGGGCAATAGTTAACTAAAAAGTTGCTAACTTTTAGTTTAACTAAAAAAAATTTAGTTAAGGAAGAAGTTTAACTAAAAAAATAGTTAAAACCATAGTTTAACTACAAAAATTTTAGTTGCTAACTAAAAAGTTTAACAAAAAAAATCAGCAATATGCAACTATTTTTCCACATTGTCAGTAAAAAACCAGTTTAACACTGCATGGTTTTAGCATTAACAGCCTGTGTCTTCAAATTCATACACTACTTACAGTACATGTGTAACTGTATGCCAGAACAGTACACATTGCATAGTTTGAAGGTGAAATTGTCATTGACGCTTTGCATTATTACAGTTCACCTAACGTCTTTTATTGTGAAAATGTTTGTCGTAAAAAGTTGGAAAAAAGTTGAAAAAGTTTAACTACTTTTTTTTAGTTAAGTTAACTAATTTCCAAAATCAGTTGCCAACTTTAGTTAAACTATTTTTTTTAGTTGGAAAATAGTTTTAGTTTAACTTTAAAAAAATAGTTTAGTGCCCATCACTGCCTACAATCAATAATCGTTTATTCGGAATTCTGATGACTTTGTTGAATAATGATAAGTCTGAGGAGCAAGAAAGCTTGGAAGGCGAAGGTTCGGATGGATTGGGGCAGGAATTCTTGGAGAGATATGACTTCAATTTAAGTGAATAGCCTGTGGTGTGATAGATAGACGAGACTGATCATGGTGGGTGAGCAGCAGCATTGGTGGCGGAACCTGAGTGGAGTAGTGGCTTGGGAGCGAGAGAGAGAGAGAGGAGGAGAGGAGAGAGAGAGAGAGAGAGAGAAGAGAGAGAGAGAGAGAGAGAGAGAGAGAGAGAGAGAGAGAGAGAGAGAGAGAGAGAGAGGAGAGAGAGAGAGAGAAGAGAGAGAGAGAGAGAGAGAGAGAGAGAGAGAGAATTAGTAGGAGGATCTGGAGTGTGAGGTGGCTACATGGTGGAGAGTTCGCGAAGGTACTTGGGCTGGGAGTATTTTAGAGAATAACTGCAAGTTAGTCATAGGACTTTCAAGTGGCTGTGGCTTGGGAGTCATGGTAACAGCTGGAGCGAGTGAATTTTGGATGAGTTGCAGCGCTTACTTTCAATGGACTCTAGGTTGAGGAAAATGGAGTTACAGTAATGAACGTTGGAAGTGAATCCGAAAGGTCGTATTGGAAACAGTTTTATGCCAAGAATGGGTCGAATTCAGCGGAGATCGCAAATATGCACGAAAAGATTTGAAAACTGCTATGTTTAATTTTCATCGAGCCTTTCCTGGTAGATAACGTAGATGCGCTAACTAAGTCTTACGAATGATTGAATTAGATCGCCGTTGGATACTTGCATTTCACGGAAGGGATGAGGCGTGATATTTTAACTTTCCGACAACATTTGCACTTGAGGCCAGAGCACTTGAAACAGTTGTTGTTTGGCATCGTACCGGACAGCAGTTCCAAGAGCGCCACTTCCTCGTATGGTTGCGCCATTTCCGAATCCATTTCTACGAACATCAACCAATATAGGGGCCTAAATTATGTAGTGCCGTTGCAGATTTCCCAACAATTGTTTACATTAAGCTCAGACATGCCAAGAAAACGATATTCACAGAAATTGTTATGTTTCTTTCAAAATTCAGGTCTACCAGCCGTAGAAGATCGATTGTTGGAAAAAAAATAAGTTTTAGACATTAGCAAAAAAGGTAGTCAGGTGACCTTTGTAAATTGTGATAACACTGAGGAAAGTGTGCTGATTTAAATCTTTAAAATATTGAGTTTCGTTGCAGTTTAATATTTTCTAAAACACGAGCTTCACTACGAAAGAGAATCGTTGCTGAACAGGAAGCCAATGCAATGATTTTCTGCAATGGTTATCCTTTCATGTAGTGATATTTTAGTTTCGACTGATAAAATATTTCAGAAACTTTGAAATTCTGTAAAACTTTACTTTCTAACTCCAACAAGAAGTGAGTTACAGTAATCTTGATGACAATGCAAACGTGTATAGCGACATGAAGTCCACATAGGCCTATTTGTGTGATTCACGAATACACATGTAGGCCTATGACAATTTACATATACGTACTAACATAAAATCACTGATGGTCATCATGGTCTAAGTAGAGTTAAGGACTAAAACCAAGTTATGATCACAGTCAGCCAACTTAATAAGTGAGTCACCCTCGATAGTGTAGTGGTTAGTGTACTTGGACTGTCAACCAAGAGGTCGGGGTTCAAATCCCCACCAGAACTGAATTTGTTACGAGATTTCGGCTCTACCCGCGCTACCGTCTAGCTCAGCTATATTGAGAATACTGGCCGTACACTGTCGGTGGGAAGATGAGACGGAGACAGAGAGGACTTATCATCCGCCCTCGTATGCCGATGCTGGGAAATTGAAGTCGCTAACACCACGCCCACAGCTACCTCTCAAACTAGCTTAAGGCACTGATGTACTTTTCTTTCTTATGTTTACAAATGGTCTTCCTTATTCCATGACTAAATGAGTAACTATTTGACTCAATTACCGATACAGTGACTTACTCAAGTCAGTGACAAGTTCGAACGTACTTTCACTCAATCATTCACTCACTCATTTACTCACTCAGTCACTCACTCAGTCACTCACTCACTCGCTGAGTTTCCCTGAACTCACCTGGCGAATCACCTGTTTCCAACTTTTCAACATTCGCAAGATTACGTGGCTCGTCATAACTGAATGCATCTGCCATTGCAAACAAGCAGACTGCCATCAAAACGCAACCAGACATTTTGCCAAGCGCCATCCTCCGAAATATAGTCCTACCTGCAAGTTCAAAAACAGCCACATTCTTTAAACTGATATATCCACTGGTAAATTACCAAAAATGTCATAGATTTCTATATTCATATTCAAATCAGAAGCTTCAGTCGTTAGTAGTTTTAGCAATTCTTAGAAATACAGTACCATTAACTACTGATGGCATTCACTTAATTAAATAATGGTTATACTAATACTAAAAGCAAAAATAATACTAGTAACTAAAAGCAAAAATAATACTAGTAAAAATAATAGTAACATTAATACATGAACCAAAATAATTGTAACAATAATAATAATAATAACAATAACAATGATAATATTAATTATTATTTTTACTAGTAATACTATTATTATTTAATATTTTTGTCAAAATTTTTTGTCGTAATCATTTTTTTCATTATTATCAAAATCATTATTATTGTTATGTTTTAAACTTTCTAATTATAGAAAGATTAAAATAAAAAATTCTACGTATTTAATTATAGAAAAATTCATTCCGAGACGTTTCATTGTCCCGGAGAGGACTTGTCCGGGACGCGGGGCAAGCTTTCAAGTTCCGGGACTGTCCCGATTGTGGTCATCCAAGTTCTTAAAATGCGCTCAATGAAAGTCCTTATGAATACATACGAGTAAATAGTTTCCATTCTGGTGTTTATATGCCTGATCATCTGCCCACCACGTTACCACGCAGACAGCACCTGGTCACTATCGGGCGACCCTAGACTGGGGCTACGATCACAAAAGTCCGCAGTTGGATCAGACCAGTCTTCCTCCTTCTATCCAGGAAGCCTAAAGCCTTCAAAACTATTTAAAACTCACTTTAAAATTTAGTTTCTATGCAATTCTTAGCATCTGCGCTGACAGTCAACAGTGAAAGCCAACCTAGAAGTAGCTTCGTACTGACGATGCTACATATAAGTTGTTGCAATCGAAACTTCAATTATAAATAAAATTACAACTGAGGGCAACGAGACAACGAGCTTGAAAACGAAGGAGTTTGCCTTAGGCTCTCCTATATAAACTTCTACATAAACTTACGTCTTGGCTGAGGCCTCTTAATTACCTAAAGATCCACCTGGATCGGACACAAGAAAAGCCAAGACTTAATTATCTCTCGACGTCTCTTTATACAGCTTAGGCCACTCCCTCTAGAGAACTGGTCAAGCGTAAAGAAGATATCCGAGAGTGTGTATGAGATAAGAGGGCAGCATGTAACAACTGTCATATAAACAAACATAAAACATTCATACATACATATATACTTGCGTAAAAGCATGCATATATATATATATATACACACATGACATAGCACAACATAAGGTGAAACTTATAAAGCGCAGGTTCAAGAAAAAGTCATCAGCGACAAACACACTAAAAAAACAGACTTCAGGCACATGTGAAACAAGGATGGTGACACACTCATCAGCTCCCTTCTTATTTTAAAAGTAAGACTATTCCAGTTTACAGGGCCAGCAATGGCAAAACTTCTGGTCTCGGTTGTGGACGAACTAGCCCGAGGGACGATGGAGGCAGACCGGAGGGATCTGAGACCAGGAATAGATTAGACAGAGATACACAGGGGTCTGTGATACATCAGGGAAGTTCCCACTAGGCGGCAATTTCGTATGATAGTTAGAATCTTACATTCAATGCGTTGAGATATAGGTATGTAGTGCAGTGTCGCATAGGCCTATGTAGGGGAGACATTTCTAAATTTGATATGCCGCAGATCAGACGAGCATATTCATTTAGAACAGACTGCAATGTCGAGGTAAGACAGGAGCCAAATCCAGAGCAAATAGGGAGGCGCGAGTTGGGACGTGGTCGGATGACCTAGACCGGATGGCTGCAAATAACCCGAAGGCGACGTTCTTACCGGTTGAGTCGACCAGCAGAAGAAGGAAGACTCGGTAGCTTCAGGATGTTTCCTCTTCACGTGCGTCAGAACAACAAGCAGAGCACGATAGAACATGTCTCCTTACGACAGCCGGTTATATATAGCAGTACAATGGGTTGACCCAGGCTTGAGAGAAGACATGACCCTATATGGTCAGGTTTTCGACGCATTTCCATTTTTGGTGTGTAGCTTCATCTACCCGCAGGGTGATGCGTACAAGTCATCACCTCTGTCCACATCTGACTTCCTCGTATTGTTCACCACTTCCCTATCTCCCTCTTTACATCTCTCTCGCTTCGTCTCTCCGTCTCTTTCTCTCTCTGTCTGCACATCTCTATAAATATATCTCTCTCGATCTATCTATCTATCTATCCAGTGTACCAATTATACTTACATGCTTATGTATAGACATATAATTATGAATATGCATGCATACTGTAACGATGTTTTAATGTTGCACTCTGTATCTTATTAAATGCAATTAGATTTAAATTGGTTTACTGTAAGTGAAGTTGGATGTGGTGGATATGTGGGTGATTTAATTGTATTTGATTAAAATACCAGCATCTACTGAACAGCAGCACACGTTATAATAATAACAATAGAATGGGTTTGGGAGGGAGTACGGTTTGCCATGTTGGGTTATACGAATGTGAAGTAGGGAACCAGCAGTTATTATTCAAAAACTCAACTATCGTCTAAAAGATCGTCTGCTCAAATATTCGCGATTTTCCGTGTCCTGAGTCTAACGCTGCAATGAAATTTTAGGTGGAGATTGACTGTCAAAGGTTTTGGTGACTCTGTAAGGACAGGGCAATTCCTGCGGTTGTTGAACAATCAAATTGGTTAAGTGTTAAAAATATTAAAGCTGTTCGTCGGCAGGAGCCTAGAAGTGTAATCTCCACAACGTGTTTGACAAAACGGAAGAGAAGGCTGAGAAATCTTAACTATGGGCGTACCAAGCAGGGGCGCAACTAGAAAACTTTCTAGGGGGTGCTGATATTGCAAGCGTCGAAGGCAAGAAACCTATAACGACTATAGGGCTTATATGGTCTGGGCGAGCGTTCTAAGCACCCCATGGGTGCGGACTGGTCAGATGGAACATGCTAATATGCAGAAAACATGCTCAGATATACATACATACATACAAACATGCATACATACATACATATATCTACATATATACATACATAAATGGTTACATACATATTTACTTGCTTCCCTCATTCAGCTCTCCTCTTCTGTATCTTAACATCTCTCTCTCTCTCTCTCTCTCTCTCTCTCTCTCTCTCTCTCTCTCTCTCTCTCTCTCTCTCTCTCTCTCTCTCTCTCTCTCTCTCTCTCTCTCTCTCTCTCTCTCTCTCTCTCTCTCTCTCACACACACACACACACACACACACTCTCTTTGCCTCTCCACAGCTTTCTCGCTCCATCTTTATGTCTCATTCTCTCTCTACACATCTCTCGGTATATATTAGGCCTAAATACCTCTCGATCTATCTATCTCCTCAATCTACCAATTAAACTTACATGCCATTATATATATATATATATATATATATATATATATATATATATATATATATATATATATATATATAAAAGCATATCGATGATTTTATGTTGACTCTGGGTCTTATTAAATGCAATCAGATTTAAATTGGTTTACTGTAAGTGAAGTTAGATGTGGTGGATATATGGGTGATTTAATTCTATGTGATTTACTGCCAGCAGCATGGAGGCCTTGCAGGCCCTGATGTCATCTAACCGCTTGCGGCATAACTCGGCCAAGACACAGCTAACGTCGCCGAAATAGACGTAGAGTCCCTTGCCCAGGAATAAACACATTTTACCTTCTTGATCTCAGTTCGGGACCTGGGAGTAATTCTAGATCAGGAATTCACCTGCCGTAGCTGTTATTATCAGCTCCTAGAACTCAGAGTCATTTCCCGCTCCCTCTATCCCTGTTCGGCCTCTACACTTGTTCATTCCCCCTTCGTGATCTCCCGCCTTGTCTACTGCAGCGTTATATAATTATTATTATTATTATTATTAAAGTAGTTTTATATAGCGCCCCTTCAAGATTGCCTACTCAGGAGCACTCCCAGCCCAACCACGGTCAAATAACGCAGTTTTGAGGACAGTAAGAAACAGGGTGAAATGACCAATCGGTAATTGACGGAGCTTGGTAGGAAGCCCATTCCAGGTCATGGGGGCAGCCACAGAGAAGGCACGGCGCTGCCGTATGGTTGTCCGCACGCGGGGAACAACAAGTTCAGCCTGCGCAGCTGAGCGGAGAGAGGAACGGCGCTGCGAGCATGAGGTGGGACAGCAGAGCTCCCGCAGGTATGGAGGGGCCAAACCTTCAAAGCAACGCCGGACCAAGGCAGAGATTCGGTAAGTGATGCGCTGTGGGTAGGGGAGCCAGTGGAGGACATCCCTCATATACGCAGACACTCTGCCAAACTTGGGGATGCGGCCTACAAGGCGGGCAGCAGTACGCAGGATTCTGTTCAGGGACTCAATCCGGCAGGCCGGGAGTCCATCATATATGGCACTGCAGTAGTCCAATCGAGAAACAACAAAAGCATGGACAAGCGTGGAAGCTGCACCGGGAGACAAAGAACGGGAGATCACCTTGAGTTGCCGGAGCTGGTAATAGCAACTGCGGGAGAGAAGATTTATGTGCCGCGTGAATGCAAGTTCCTGGTCCAGGATGACTCCCAAGTCCCGGACCGAGGTCGAGAAAGCAAGGTGTGGGAATTGCAAGGCAAGAGAAGACAGATCTATTTTACAGAGCTGCTGGGGAGTGCCAAGCCATATAAACTGCGTCTTGGCGGGGTTTAGCCGCAGGCGGTTTGAGGACATCCAGGCCTGCAGGGACTCCATGGCATGGGTCATGGTTTCCACCGCTGCAACAGCGCGGACAGCCGGGCAGTGTATATAGGCTTGCAGGTCGTCAGCATAGGACTGGCTAAGGACCGACCCAGCCGCCAGCAGGGACCCTAGGTCGGCAGTGTAGATTATGTAAAGAAGGGGGCCAAGGACAGAGCCCTGAGGCAGGCCAAATGGAGCAGGGACCCAAGGAGACCTAGTGGATCCGTGGACGACCATGAAGGAGCGGTCGTGCAGAAAGGAGGTAAGCCAATCAAGAACATTGCCAGAGAAGCCAAAAGAAGTGGATAGGCGCTGCAAGAGAATGTCGTGATCAACAGTGTCGAACGCGGCACTCACATCAAACAGCGCAAGGAGAGTGACCTGAGATCTATCAATGGCTCCATATATGTCAGATAGCAGGCGGACCAACAAGGTTTCTGTGGAGTGGCCCTTACGGAAACCGGACTGGAAAGTGGGGAGGAGACCATTTTTGTCAAGGTAGCACATGAGCTGTGCGGCAACAATCTTTTCAATTATTTTAGATAAGAATGAGACATTTGCTATTGGCCTAAAATTAGTTGGCTCAGTAGTGTCGAGTCCTTCCGCTTTAATCACTGGAACCACGATGGACTTCTTTTGGCTAGCAGGAAGAATTCCCTCTTGAAGGGAGCGATTACATAGAACCGTAAGAAACGGTAGGAAGACATCAAGGGTCTCTTGCAGGATGAATGATGGGAGTGGATCCAGTTCACAGGTTTTCGGCGCTGATGTAAGTATGATTTGACGGAGCTCAACACTGGTAATTGGGCCCAGAGACGGAAGATCACAGCTCGTAGGTGGAAAGACCGGTGGTGGGCTGTCAGCCGTAGCCTCGCGGACCGAACTCACTTTACCCATGAAGGCCTTAAGGAAGGCATCGGCTGTGAAGTGCGATGCAGCCGGGCTGGAACCAGAGCGCGCTCGACCCAGGATATCATTGAAAGTCGACCAGAGTTTCCTTGGTTCTCCGGAGTTCTGGGCAATCTTGTTCTCCCAGTAGCTCCGCTCTTTTTCTTTGTAACGACGGTGCATTTCACGGACGTATCGTATCCAGGTAGCACGGTCAGTAGAGGCCTTAGTTCTCCGATAGTGTCTTTCCAAGCGGCGGGCATGCCGTCGATAAGCACGGCACTCAGCGTCAAACCATGGTGTCAGCACCGAGCGGCGCGCCTTTGCAGTACGAGCTGGAAGCAAGGTGTTGACGATATCGGCTACCGTTGTCTCGTAGATTTCAAAGAGGTCAGAGGTCGAGGCGTCAGAGAGGGAGGATGGATCAGCGAAAGCTGGGACGGAAAGGAGGGCCTCACAGAAGGTAGCACGATCCATCGACTTCCAGCATCTGAACTGTCCCTCGACATGCATCGGAGTCTCATGGAGGAATGGGACCACGGCAATTACAAGACCGTGATCCGATATGGTTGGTGGGTGGACTGTAAGGTCACTTAGCTGACAGTCGTCTCGCGTAATTAAAACATCAAGCCAGCCGCCCAGTCGATGTGTCGGTTCAGCGACTCGCTGCACCAGCCCAAACTGTTCCGCGATAAGTGCGAACTCCTTTGTCTCCAGCAGTTCCGGGTCCTCAAGGTGAAGGTTGATGTCACCAGCGATGACCAGCTGGGTGTTGTGCAGCGCGAATTGTTCAAGTAGCGCCGCAAACTCTCCAAAGAAGGCTGTTGACGGCGGTTCAGACCCCGGACGGTAGACATCAATGATAGTCAGTGGGCCATGAGGCGAAGCGACAGAGACAACCAGAGCCTCGAAGGTCGTGGGAGGGTCTGGGAGTGTGACCCTTCGCGTTGGTAGAGCTGCGCGATGGTAGATGATGAGCCCTCCACCACGTCCATCACCGTCCCGAACATCAGCCCTCGGGCAGTCAATGCACGAATAGCCCGGCGGGGCAGATCTGCGTACCGCCACGTCAGATGAGGAGCTGTGCCAGGACTCTGTGATGAGGAGTAGATCGAGGTTTTCAGCGAGTATCGTGTCAGCAACAGCGACGTGTTTATTTCGGATCGAGCGAACGTTCCACGTAGCTAAGCGGAGGCCAGATAGGGGAGCAGTCGAGGACAAGCCATCAGCGGGTGCCGACGGGAGGGAAGCTGGTTTAGGTCGACCAGCAGTCGGTCGCCAGATTCGACAGGAGAATAGGATTTTCCTCGTACAGCGCGAAATACGAGAAGGACAAGAAGAAATGGTGGGCTCCCAGCCTGCCAGACTGGTGGGTCAGATCCCTAAGTTTGTCCGAGTCTCGCGGTACATGCAGGATGTTCTTCGCTGGCTCCCCTACCCGCAGCGCATTGCATGGAGGGTCTGGCACCTCCAAATCTAAAGAACAGCAGCATTGGGTATAACAACAGCAGTGAATTGGGCTTGG
This sequence comes from Allolobophora icterica, assembly GCA_963556255.1. Lineage (NCBI taxonomy): Eukaryota > Metazoa > Annelida > Clitellata > Crassiclitellata > Lumbricidae > Allolobophora > Allolobophora icterica. The sequence continues at coordinate 2,048,528 of OY744616.1, read as the reverse complement.
GAATACGGTTTGCCGTGTTGGGTTATACAACGTGAAGTAGGGGAATGCCGGACAGTTACCCCCCTGGACACATTCCCCGGACATATTCCCCGGACAGTTACCCCCCGGACACTTTCCTCCGAATTTAAGTAGGTCATTTCCCCCCCGGACAAATTTCCCTCTGTGGATTTATGTATGTATGTTTTTATGTATGTATGTTTGTATATATGCATGTATGTATGCATGTATGACTTTGTATGTATGTATGTATGCATGAATGTATGTATGCGTGCATGTATGTATGCATGTATGCATGCTTGTATGCATGCATGCATGTATGCATACATACATACACACATATGTATGTATGTACGTATGTATGTAACTATGTGTGCATGTATGTATGTATGCATGAATGTATACATGTATACATTTATGTATGTACGTATGTATGTATGTATGTTTTGATCATTAAAGCAGAAAGCTTTGTGTATGTTGCACTGAGGGGGGAATATCCTAGTATGGGGGGAATATGTCAAGGGGGTAAGTGTCCGTTTACCGAAGTAGGGAACCGGCAAGCACACATACATATACGGCTGCATAGATATGTAAATGAAGATATATATATTTAATTATTTATACTTATACGTGCATCTATGTGTTCAAATTTTTTGACCGCTTCCCATGAGCTAAGCGCAGCACATAACCTTTTTCACAAGACCTGCGTCCTGTCAGAAGGGTTGTCCAGAGATGTCAAGGAAAGAACTGAGTCTGGTTGTTGCCAGAGAGACCAGAGCGAGGAGGCTGAGGAGCTGCTGAGGCGGGTTTCGTTGAGAACGAGAAAGCTTGGATGGATTAGGGTAGGAATTCTTGAAAAAGGTGGGATTTCAATTTGGACTGGTTAAAGGTCAAAGTTGTTGCACTGAAGAAAGTAAAGGACCCAATTGCTGCGGACGCAAAGACCGTTGAGTTATACAGATTGGTTGTGTACGATTTGTTGCACCTAAAATAACTCCGCAAAAGTCTAGGTTTAGGGCAGTTGTCAGTCTTTCGCCTAGTCTGCTTTCAAAAGACCAAACGAAAATAAATGCAAACAGTAACAATGGACTGCCCATTAAAAATGTTAAGAGGAAATCAGCTTGTCAACCCAATCCTTCCGTTGACAATCCTTCTGATTAAATCCTTGCTCTCTTCGTACTTAACGCCTATTTAACGTTCACCTTTTGAACACTAATTCTACGTATAAGTATAACCTGAATTAATCAGCAACACAGTTTAATATCTTTTCAGTTTAATAAGAAACAAACAGACAGAACTCAATTCGATTACAACTCAACTAGTCAGCCACACTACTACAGCGAACACGCTCGAATTCAAACTTCTCTAGTCAGCATAATTCTTCGCGCCTCTTGACACACCTGTCTTCTGTGCGCCTAGGCGAACTCTAATAATATACATATAGCGCGCCGCTGCCGAGATCGGCCGGCCACGCGTGTCACTAAGACAGTACGACTAAACGTGATGCATCTATCATATATACATATACACGTGAAACTAAAGTAAGCGCACTAAATATATACGCTAATATCTCGCACTGCAAGACTGTACACAAAACTCAGTTCACATTACCTCCTTCCTTTTTCTGGAATTGAGCAAATTAAATTTCAAAATTTGCGAAATTACCAAAATACATGAAACATATATATATATATCTAAATAATTAATAAACAGTCTTACGATTACTTATAACCTTGACAAACAATCAGCAATAATATTCAATCTGCCCTTCTTGTACTTCACCTCAACATCAAAAGTTTGTAAGGCTAACGCCCAACGCAAAAGTTTAGCAGACTTAGACATTGACTCAGTCAAATATGTAAGAGGATTGTGATCAGTAAAAATGAAAATTTTTGATCCAATTATAATTTCTTTTAACTTGTTTAGAGCCCAAACAATAGCATAGGCTTCCTTTTCCACAGTAGCCCATCTCTTCTGGGTATCAGTTAATTTCTGACTGATAAATGACACAGGGCGTTCTATTCCCTTGTCGTCCATCTGTGTTAAAACAGCACCGACTGCAAAGTCACTACTATCGCAGTACAAATTGAATGGTTTTCCCACTTCAAAAACATATAACACTACTTTGGATCGCACAGCCTCTTTAAGTAAATCAAATGCTTGCTGATGTTCAACAGTCCAATCAATCTTATCAGAAACACGTTTACTAGTTAAATCAGATAAAGGTTTCGCAATCTGTGCAAAGTCCTTAATAAACTGTCTGTAATAATTAAAAAATCCAAGCAGTTGCTTAACTTGCTTCTTAGTTTCTGGGATCTTCAAATTAGTCAAACTTTCAATTCTGTCTGGATTCATCTTTATCTTACCAGACCCAACCACATGACCGATAAACCTTACCTCACTCTTACCGAATATGCATTTTTTCAAATTCAAAGTAACGTTATGCAATCTCATTTGCATCAAAAATGCATCTAGATGCTGCAAGTGAACTTTCCAACTGTCAGAATGCACAGCAATGTCATCAACATACGGTTCTGCAAAGTCATTTATAGGCTGTAAAACTAAATTTATCGCCTTAACAAAAGTTCGGCCTGAATTTATCATTCCAAAAGGAACACGAGTAAATTCATACAGTCCATTATGTGTTACAAAAGCTGTCTTCCATTGATCAGATTGTTTTACAGGACAAGTCCAATAAGCACTTCGACAGTCCAAAATAGAAATTACATTAGACTTTCCAACTTTGTTCAAAACGTCTCTGACAATCGGCATCGGATATTTACAATCCACTGTGAATGAGTTAATGTATCTGTAGTCACAGGCAAGTCTCAAAGATCCGTCTTTCTTTTTAACAATAACCAAAGGGCTTGCCATTCTGCTCGATGACGGTTTGATAATGTTTGTTTTTAACATTTCTTTGATCTGACGTTCCACTTCTGCTCGATAAATCAAAGGAATTCGGTATGCTGCAAATTCCTTTTCACGAAATCCTGGTTTTAGTTCAATTTCATGTTCAACCAATGTACATAATCCGGGTTTTTCTGAAAATCTGTCACAGTATTTGTTCAAAACGTTCAACAACTGTTCTTTCTGAGTTACTGTCAAATGGCTAATTTGTTCAGGATCGAGGTTAAGTGAATTATTGTCATCTTGAACCTCATTCCTCATTGGTAATTCAACCACTGAACCAAAATCTTCATCTTCTTCAACGATTAGACCACAACTTAATGCTCGAGTAACATATTTTCTGATCTTGTTGGCGTGAATTATTTTTCGACCATTTTCACCCATATCGACTAAATAAGAGTACTTTGATCTTCGATGTATGATCGTACATGGACCATGCCATCGAGAAATAAGTTTGTTCGTTGACGTTGGATACAAAACTATGACTTTCTCACCAGCTTCAAATTCTTTGTGCTTTGCTCTCTTGTTATACTGATTCGTGTATTGTAATTGCTTTTCTCGAGAGTAAGATTCTGCAAACAATAATGCTTTCTCCATATTTTCTTTGAGTTCTTTTAAATACTTTTCTGGTTTAACTCCAACATGAGGTGGTAAGTTTATTTCTCTAGTCCAACTCTCTTTTAATATTGCCAATGGTCCTCTCGGAATTTTCCCATAAACAAGCATATATGGTGATACTCCAGTAGTTGCATTCGGCACTTCTCGTAATGCCCACACTGTGAAAGGAATTATCTTGTGCCATTTCCTCGGGTTGTCTATTATCACATGATGAATCATCTTTTTAAATGTCTGATTCCATCTTTCTACTAATCCAGCAGCCTCTGGGTGTCCTGGTGTGTCGAATCTTGGACTACAGCCCATTAAATCGAGAAATTCTCTTGTCAAACTGGCTGTGAAGTTCGTTCCTTGGTCACTTGTAATCACGGACGGCACACCAACGTTCATGAATAGTTCCATCAACGCTTCACACACAGCCTTCGCTGTCAGCGATTTCAATAAGAAGATTGTAGGCCATCTGGTGCACGAGTCCACAATGCATAAACAATACTTGTGACCTGCAGCAGATACTGGATCGATCGGGCCAACGAGGTCCATCGTCATTCTCTTGAAGGCGACCTCTTCTCTTGAGACCGGAGTGATAGGTACTCTATCCATCACCAGACTCCTTGCCTTTAGTTGACACTTCTCGCAAGACTTACAAAATTTCACAATGTCCCTTCTCATCTTTGGCCATACAAAAGACAACTTTATTCGTTCTCTTGTTTTCTCTTCTCCTAGATGTCCTCCAAATACCGATTCATGCGCCAACTCCATCACTTTAATTCGTCTCTCTTTTGGTAACACTAGTTGATATATCGTCTGGTCTAATATCTGATATTTCTTATGCAATAAACCGTTGATCACACAGAATTCAGATTCTTTCTCTTGTGCTAACTTCCACCACGGCTTCAACGATTCATCCTTTCTCTGTTGCTCTTCGAACTTCTTCGAATCGGCAATCTGCACCTTTTGTTCTTCATCCATCTCTTCATCTCTATACAAGTCTCCTATCCCCACATCACATTCATTGTCTTCTTCAATTTCATTTAATGTGCCATTCTCGCATGCAGCCATCTCTTGCTCATTCATCTCTGATGTTACACCATCTCGCGATAAGCTTCGTTGCTCACTACTTTCGTTTTCCTCATCACTTGAACTTTCAGTTTCACTCTTCTCATCAACATCTACCATTTCCTGTTTCCGACTCTGCGCTCTCGTCATTACATTTGCTCGTACACTCACATCTCCTTGTATCGTTTTAACTTTCATCTGTGGTACGGCTTTTAATTCGGCAATTATCTCTGGATGCAACAAGAATCTTTCTGTACTGCCCATCTTTGCAATACTAGCACACATCAAGGTGACATAAGGTGTAAGTGAACACTGGATTTTACGCGGAAATCCCTCTTCTTCCACGTCACTACCACACAGTCTAACATCGACTTTCACTAACTTCGCAGGAATGGCATCTCCTGCCACACATTGCAAGTTCACTTTTCCAATTTGTTCCACCTTCATGCCTTCCAGTAATTCTTCACTAATCACCGGAATCTCTGCACCCGAGTCGCTCAGTGCTTTGACTTTCACTGGCTCTTTACCGTCTACTCCACGAATTTCAACCTCGACATATTGCAAGAACGATTTCTTCAATATTCGATTGTCATCTTTTCCTATGACTTCTCTCTGAACTTCAGCATCCAATAGAATTTCTTTTTGAATACCACATTTCATTACTGACTTCACTTCAGTCTCTTGGTTTTCTTGACTCGCGGTTTGATTATCTGTATCACTAACCACTTGAATCAAATTCACCCTTGTGTGTTCTTGATTTCTGCTAGAACTAGCTGCTGCCACTGGAACTGGACAAAATTTAACCAAATGTTTGTCTGAACCACAGTTGTGACAACGCTTCACAACTATACCTCGTTGTTCATTGCCTTCATATCTCTTATACTGCGTAAACGATGTGTTGCCTTCCCTCTTGGCAAACGGCGCTGACGATTTGTTAAATCCCTGACGACCAAACGTCACTTCTCTGGTCTCATTGGGTACAGGGACACTAGCCTTGACTTCTTTACCTTTGAACTGATTCCCTGTTCCTGGATTACTTTTCCACTTTCCACTCTGGCTTTGGTTTACGGAACGTTGAGAAGGATAACTGTTTATATTTGGAAATGCAAACCCAATTCGATTGTTTACATGAATGTCTGCTAGGTCTGCCACTGCACTAGCTTGGAGACAGTCAGTTCCTTCCTTCGACAATACAAACTGTAGTGGACCTGGCGGTAAACATTCTTTCAGCTTATCCGCTACCAGCAAATCAAAGAGCGTATCATACTCTCTGTTCACGTTTCGACTTCTCACGTAATAGTTTAGCAAGTTCTTCAGTCTTGCCGTAAACATCGTATAAGTCTCTTCTGTCGTCTTCTTAGCATCCACAAATCTGGCTCTGTATTCTCTCGAAGTCAACTTAAATTCTTTTAATAAGTGCTGCTTGACTCTATCATAATTGTCTAGATCATCGTATGACAATCTATTCAGAACGGTTCGAGCTTTCGGCGTCATCAATGGTAGTAATAATTTCACCCAAAACGGCTTTTCCACAGCAAAACTGCGAAATGCGTTCTCGACTGTTTCAAAATATAATGGCACCTCCATCATATCAGTTGGCATTTGAGGCAATACATGCTTCATTGCATCACCTATTTTCTTAATTTTTGACACCAAAGTTTCACTTTCTTGCTGTTTCCTTCTTTCTGCTTCCCGTTCTTCTCTCATTTGCGTTTCTTTCAATGTCAATTTTGATTTCTCCAGTTTCAGACGTTCCTGTCTTTCTGCCTCTGCCTTTTCCAAACTTTCTTTCTGAAATTTGAGTTCTTCTTGTCTGATCTGTTCTGCACGTTCCAACTCTAACGTTCGCGCTTTTTCTTTTTCTTCTTCACGCATTCTCTTTGCTTCAATCTGTTGCTGACGAACCTCTTCATCACTTTTTCTAGCTCTTTCAAATTCAATCATCTGCTCCAGTCTTCTTCTTTCAGCATCTTCCCTATCTCTTTTCAACTGTTCTAATTGAATCTCAAACTGATGCTTTTGCAATTCCAGTTCTGCCTTACGCACTTGTTCTGCTTTATCTTCTCTCTCTCTCTCTGCAGGCGCAATTCCTCTTGCCTTGCAAGTTCCGCTTTCTCTTCTTTCTCTCTCTGCAAGCGCAATTCTTCTTGCCTTGCAAATTCTGCCTTCTCTTCTTTCTCTCTTTGAAGACGTTCTGCCTTCTCTTCTTTCTCTCTCTGCAAGCGCAATTCTTCTTGCCTTGCAAATTCTGCCTTCTCTTCTTTCTCTCTCTGCAAGCGCAAATCGTCTTGTCTTACACGTTCTGCTTCTTGTCTCAGCTCTTTCTCTTCTTGTCTTCGTCTCTCCTCTCTTTCTTTCTCTTCTTGCCTCGTCATCATCATCCACTGCATCAACATCTCCATAGACATAGGCGCAGGAGGTTTTTCAATAGCCTTTTCTACGGCACCGCCAACGGCACCTTCTTCTTCGACTTCTTCTTTCAGCCACACTTCAGCGAGTTCCTGTATCATGTCACCACGTGACATACCTTCTAATTGTTCTTCTTTAAAACCGGCTTTCAACAAACGCTGTTTCAGCCTTTCCGTAGACATCTTCTTAATATCTGCTTGTCTTTCAGCACTTAGTTTCTCCATCTTACTTGTTTACTTTGGTGATTTCTCTTTTCAAAGAAGTCACGGTTTTTCTTGGTGTGTGAATCGATAAACAAACGGGATTTCTTTTATATTTGTTCGTGGAAAACAACGAAATTTTTTATACCGTTTCTCGTGTTCCACCGTCGTTGATATCGTAGACACGTCACACAGCAACAACGCGTAAATTCTTTTATCACCGTCGTAGATTCTTCTAACACCGTTGTAAATTCTTTTATCACCTTCGTAGATTCTTCTATCCGCCGAAGGAGGTGATAACGTGAATTTTAATCCACCGTGAGTATTTATCCACCGTGAGTTCTTATCCACACCGACGCTATTCCACCGTGAGTTTTTATCCACACCGTGGCTGCCACCAATAATGTCAACCCAATCCTTCCGTTGACAATCCTTCTGATTAAATCCTTGCTCTCTTCGTACTTAACGCCTATTTAACGTTCACCTTTTGAACACTAATTCTACGTATAAGTATAACCTGAATTAATCAGCAACACAGTTTAATATCTTTTCAGTTTAATAAGAAACAAACAGACAGAACTCAATTCGATTACAACTCAACTAGTCAGCCACACTACTACAGCGAACACGCTCGAATTCAAACTTCTCTAGTCAGCATAATTCTTCGCGCCTCTTGACACACCTGTCTTCTGTGCGCCTAGGCGAACTCTAATAATATACATATAGCGCGCCGCTGCCGAGATCGGCCGGCCGCGCGTGTCACTAAGACAGTACGACTAAACGTGATGCATCTATCATATATACATATACACGTGAAACTAAAGTAAGCGCACTAAATATATACGCTAATATCTCGCACTGCAAGACTGTACACAAAACTCAGTTCACACAGCTGTTCAACACTTCAAAGGAATAATTCCCTCTGTAAGACCAACATTTCATTAGGCAGTAAGAGAGGAATGGTAAGAGATGGTAAGAGTATTCAATATGTAAGAGAGGAAAAAGCAGTTGAACGTCGCCTAAAATTTACGATATAATAACACATTGCATCAATGCAGTAAAACTTTATTGACAGAAATAAATCACTTGAACGAACAAATGCCAAAAAATCCGACTGAAAATAAGGCCTACGTCTGAGCAAGTTCCAACGTTTCAGCTTCGTCTATGGCTTGATCATTTTCGTTTGAATTTTCCTCTGTCGTGTATAGTTTTTTCTCCAAAGTTTCTTTTACTGAAGCACCGTCTACCATGGCGTTTTATACATAGTACCTTCGGTATTACTTGCGAGCTTTGGGGCTATCAATGGTAAAACATTCAGGCTCGAAAGGCGCTGTGTTGTCAATGGTAAATTTTGCACATCCAGTAAAGGTTCCGTTCTCCACACGTAAGTTGTACAACTCGAGACAAACATTAACCGACATCACGCTTCCACAAATCTTAATTGGCTTTGAGACTACAAAGCATAAAGACATTGGTTGGTTCTTTGTGCTTCATTAGACACCGGCTCTGAAGCAGTTTCTAAATGATTAGGCAACTCAGTGTAATCTAAAGCCACGTGAGCTAAAGTATTGAAAACTCTGAACCAATTCGAAAACCTTAACATTACTGAAATTATGAAACTTTCCGTAGCATATTTCGGCAGTGCTCTGTAGTCGTTTTAATTCTTTCCCCACTCGATACACATCAACGTTCAGATTAAATTTTCTGCGTGAAACTGTCCTCAAATAAACTTATTCGCCATATACCTTATTTCGCCTTACCATCCGTTTTATTTTGCATTTCCTCGGCAGTACAACTTGAATAAGATGCTTGTAGTCGAATCCAGAATTCTTCCTAACCAAAGCTATCAGACATAGTTTGGGCTTCTCAAAGAGATCATTAAATTTTATTTACGGTGGTAATCGGTGATGATGGCGGTTGTGTGGTGGCGAAGGAATGGAATCAGTATAGGATAGCTTGAAGAGTTCGGTTTTCAGTCGTAAGTGGAAAGCAGCGGAGGAGAGTGCAAGCGGAGGGATCTTCGATTGTTGCCTCGTAGTATATGAGAGCCTAGAAGACAGAAGTTTAAATTACACAAGATCATGTTATAATAGAATCCAACTGTTCGAACAGCTTTTTAGAGAGTTACGATGGAATGTTAATATCACCAACTTGCGTAACTCTCATCTAACCGGAGAATGCGTTATTGGTAATGGAAAAGTAGGCTCTACTGTGTCATACAAAAACCTCATTGGATGCGTGTTAAGAGACCCACCAGAGCGTTCCTCCTTGAAGACTGTGCTGCCACGAACTTCCACTTCGACAGTCAAAGTTTGAGTCTGTGGATTAAATGTGACGCGCAGGCAACCTAAACCGATTCAAATATAAAATCATCATTCGCAGGGTAAAAAAGCAAAAAGAAAAATGAGATATTCAGTCACAGGACTATTGAATCATTATCGAAGAAAACGTAATATTTCGATCAAAAGAACAGGATCTTTAAATGGAAACAATATGATTCGTTAGAATGATAAAGTATCGTGAGTCGCTGGGCAAAAGAGAAAAGATTCGTTTAAATACAAGATATTAACACCATACCATGATATGGCTGGTGACTACATGGTGGAGAGTTCGCGAAGGTACTTTGGCTGGGAGTATTGTAAGCAGGGCTGTAGTCGAGGGTGTACGCAGGTATACAGCGTGTACTCACCTCTAGGGACCATATACTCACCTAAAAAAAATTTAAATTTATTTATATTAAAATACTGTAGCTTAAGACTTATACTCACAAAATACTATAGCGTATACTCACCTCTATTTTTTTCGGGAAACTAACCGGTAGCGTGTAAGCTTAGTCACCTCATATTTTACCACTACAGCCCTGCTTGTAGAGAATTGTAAGTTAGTCATAGGACATTGAAATGGTAACAGCTCGAGCGAGTGAATTGTAGATGAGTTGCAGACGATAACTTTCAAGGATTCTAGGTTGAGGAAAATGGAATTACAGTATTGAACGCTGGAGTGAACAATGGAGGCTATGCTTGAAAAGACTTGAAAACTGTTCTGTTTAATTTTCATCGGGTCTCGGGTGGGAGCGCTTCCGAGTTGATGACTTGTAGATGCGCTAACTAAGTCTTACGAATGATTGAATTAGATCGTCGTCGTTGGATACTTGCATTTCACGGAAGGGAGGAAGCGTGATATTTTAACGTCCTGACAACATTCGCACTTGACGCCAGAGCACTTAAAGCATAGGCTGTTTTGCATCAGCATCATGTCGAAGTTGTCCATTTCCTTCATGTCGCTTGGTTGCGCCATTTCCGAATCCATTTCTACGAACATCAACTAATACATGTAGCGCCCACGCAGATTTCCCAACAAGGCGCTCAAGTAAATGCTCAGACATACCAAGAAACTTATACTCACAGAAATTATTATGCATCTTCCAAAATTCAGTCTATACCTGCAGTGGCCCGCTTACAGAAAACGGGGCCCTAGGCGCAAACAATTATAGGGGCTCTTCTGAACATGCACAAAAATGAACTATTAGCCAAACTGAAAAAAAAACAATTATAAATTGCAATAATATACTTATTATGAATGCTACACTGTAATAAAGAGAAAAAGGCTATATTTAAAATAATTCAAAATTCAAAAATTTTATTTTTATAATATAAAAGATATTTTCATTCGTTTGGGGCCCTCCAAGATTTGGGAGCCCTAGGCGCCCACCTAGTGCGCCTATGCGTAAACGCGCCTCTGTCTACCAGCCGTGAAAGTTCGCTCGTTGGAGACAAAATGAGTTTTAGACATTAGCAAAAAAGACAATCAGATCATCTTTATAAATAGCGATAACACTGCGGAAAGTTTGCTGTTTTAAATCTTTAAAATATTGAGTTTCGCTGCAGTTTAATATTTTCTAAAAGGTGAGCTTCAGTATGGAAGAGATTCGTTGCTGAACAGAGAGCCAATGCACTGATTTCCGTGCGATGGTTGTGCCTTCATGTTGTGATATTTTAGTAATAAAAATTACTAGTAAATCTTTTCTGAAATTTGAAATTCTGTCAAATTTTACTTTATAACACCAGTAAGAAGTGAGTTACAGTAATCTTGATGACATAACCAACATACATGTAGCCTAAGGAAATGAAGCCTTATATTTGTGTGATTCACGAATACACATGTAGGACAATTTACGTATACATATTGACATAAAATCACTGATGGTATCATTAGAGTTAAAGACTAAAACCAAGTTATGATCACAGTCAGCCAACTTAATAAGTGAGTCACCTGCGATAGGATAGTGGGTAGTGTACTGGACTGTCAACCGAGAGGTCGGGAGTTCAAATCCCACCATAAGAAAATATTTTACGAGAATTCTGCTCAATTTGATTCTTCGTCTAGCTCAGCTGTAATGGGTACACTGACCGTACACTGTCAGTGAGATGATGAGACCGTCAGGGAGAGGACTGGCCATCCACCCTCATATACAGAGGCTTGCAAAATGAAGCCGCTAACACTTCACGTCCACGGCTACCTCTCAACCTATCTTAAAGCACTTAAGATACTTTTCTATGTCTACATGTGGTCTTACTTATTCGACAACTAAGTGAGTTACAATTTGACTCAAGTACAGATACAGTTACTGACTCAAGTCAGTGACAACTTCGCTCGTACTTTCACTGATCCACTCGCTCACTAACTCACTCAATCACTCACTCACTCGCTCGCTAACTCACTCACTCGCTCACTAACTCACTCCATCACTCACTCGCTCACTAACTCACTCAATCACTCACTCACTCGCTCGCTAACTCACTCACTCGCTCACTAACTCACTCAATCACTCACTCGCTCACTAACTCACTCAATCACTTACTCGCTGAGGCTCCGTGGACTCACCTGACGAATCGCCTGCTTCGAACATTGCCCTTTTGTCAAAATTACTTGGTTCGTCAACTAGCAATGCATCAGTCATTGCAAACAAGCAGACTGCCATCAAAACGCAACCAGACATTTTGCCAAGCGCCATCTTCCGAAATATAGTCCCACCTGCAAGTTAAAAACAGCCACATTCCTTAAAATTATTTATCCACTGGTCAATTACCTAACGTGTAATAGATTTAGGTACTGATTTTCAAAAATCAGAAACTTCAGTCATTAATAATTACAGCAATTCATAACAATATCATTCATTTCTCAAAGCATTCGCTTAAATAACGACAATACTAATACTAACAACAGCAATCATAATGATACTTAGTAACAATAGCAGTAATAATAATAATAATAATGTTAACGAACATTATAGTAACAATAATAATAATAACAATAATTATTATTATTACCAGAAATACTATTATTAATTATTATTTTCATTATTCTTTCATTAATATTTTTGCCATTATTATTATCGCTACCATCATAATTATTTTTTTAATTATAATTATTAATAATCTCTCAGATAGTCTTTTTATCATTATTATTTTTAAAGAACATTCATATAGCGCCCCATCAAGGCTGTCTACTCAGGAGCGCTCAAGTCTTACCGGTGTCTTTCAAAGCGAACTCTTGGGTCCTGTTTCTGCCGATTCTCCGAAGTCAGGAAATGCCCGTCGTCCGCTACACGTCGATAGGTGTACTTGGGATGGGAAACTAGTCGTATATAAAGGCATTCATAGAGCTCGTGAATGATGCAACTTCCAGATAATATCTACGTAGTTGTTCTCGAGTCGAAACACCTGCCGTATACAAAATATCTATTCTCGTGCCTATCAGACCAAAAACAAGTTGTAAATTCGGATTCAGAAGGACTGCATTTTGACTCAAGGAATGAGCTAACAAAACTTGACGTACACATTGCTATGAAACGACGTCAGGCAAGGCAACGTAATCGGTTATTAAAGTCTTATTTTCAACTTTTTCCGGCACAAAACAACGGAACACCTGCACAACAATGTCGTTTCTCTTGCGATTACAAACGTTTGCATACCTCAGCCGCAAGACAACTTGAGATTTATTAAATTTTCTTAGTACCGCGGTTACGTATTCAATAATACATTAACTGATATAGCGCTGGTCTTCGTGACGGAAATTTTGTGTGAACTGAGAAATTTCGAACACTTTTCAGCGGAAAATATAGGCCTATAGTATTAGTGTCTGTATTTATATTGCGTTGGTCCTGCTAGGACAAAGTTCTAAATACGAGGGGGACCTGAGCTCACAATTATCCTAAGCCTATATCCTTGCGAAGTTTTCGTAATCAGGTGAAACATCCAGAAGATCAGTGTTGTGTGCCGCCCCCCAGCCCTTTGTCAGACGGATGGTCCACAGATGTCCAGCGGGGATCTGAGTCCGATTGTCCTAAAGACCAGAGACTCCCTTTAGAATACGTAGCTTCGTTAGGAAAGTCTTACTACACTCCACTAAATATCATTGAATGCTATGACCCTTGTTGTACATAAAGTAGAACAGTGCATTCCTGTCTAGACTCGGGAATAGTCTCCCCAAAAGTCCGCTCTGAATGTTACACGCATGTTGGACAGAGCTTCCCATTTAAGGCGAGCGATCGATCGATCGCCTAGGTCGCTCGCCTAGCAGAGGTCCGCGGTAAATCGCTCGCCTAGCCGAAGGCCGACGTTCGATGAGTTTGAGTTAGACTCCAACTCCAAGACGTTAGACGAACTTGGAGCCAGACCATTATTTTATTGTACCTAATTTACATTACCTTAAATTATTTACTGATTCACTGGGTTCAACTTATATTACGGAATGCAGCAATACTATTACTGTAGTCATTAAATATAGTCAATTAGCGTGCTAAAATATATTACAACTATGATGCGGGACGGATAACGGAACTGAATTCAGATAGGTTTACTAGATGTGTACTAGGCCCATCTGCAGCTCGACGAATACGATACACAAAATACGTTGTAACCAAAAACTCCCGATGTCGACCACGCATCGCTCGCCTACTCGATCCTGCGCTATCGATATTTAAACCGCTTATTATTTTCAAATGGGTAGCTCTGATGTTGGACTTTTCAACCATCAACACCGTTGCACTAGTCTCCTTTGGGCAAGACATCGACATCGAATTATCTTCTACATTTCGGAGTTTGCCTTAGACGTTGATCGTAATCGTTATCGATTTTACCCAGTTAAGCTGCTGAGAAGAATAGACGATGACCCTGGTCACAGCTGGTGGCTCAGCATTCTCATCAGAGACAACTTCTATTGCAGGTCTGCACCGAGAAATGACCGATTTCATCATCTTCGATGAGAACGCCGCAGGAATTGCGGCTTGAGCTCATCAGCTTTCTCTTCCTCTGTTAGGGAAACGCCTGAAGTCCATTTTATTTGTTAGTGATAGCACTGGCTTGGGTCGGGAGCACCTCTGAATCGTTGGGTGCTTTTATAAAAATTGTCGATTACAATCACAATTACATTTTCAACTGTTCATTCCGTACGACATCGAATTATCTTCTACTATGATCTGAAATTCTGTGTCCTGCATGCCAACAAGCAAGCAGAGCAACACCTGTGTAAAAACAACTAATTTGGGATGTTGATCAGGTAGGCTAGTGTATAATGTAGGCTTGATGAGCGCATTCATTAACGAATTCATGTGACTGGTTGCTGGATTTTAATGTAGGTGGTTCTTGCACAACAAATATTTAATGTATGTGAGGAGAGGACTAATTCCTCAGAAGCTCACAGTAAGCTAGCATTTAGTCCTCTTTCTATTCTGACAATAACTGTTACTGACCGAACAATTTTCAAAATAACGTATCATTTCTTCTAACCTGGAGTTACCTGTGTTTCAGATGTGGATTTTTTAAACCGCGGATAACATAATTGTACTGGACTCTAAACGGAGTCTCGTGACGATGAGCAATAGCTGGGAAAAGTCCCTTTTGAGTTTACCCGACTTCCTCTTTCTCATGACCGGAGTTTACCTGTCTTCTTTCAATAAATAGTTCGACCGGTTCAAAACAGGACTACAGTCGGCAAAGGCGAACAAGTCGTTGAGCTCATCAGTCGCATTAGCAGAGAAGAAGATCGTGAAGTATTATTCTTATTATTAAGGTTATTATATTTTATTAAGATAACTTATTATAGCTATATCATCATCGCCATCATCATCGCCATCATCATCATCATCATCATCATCATCATCATTATCATCATCATCATCATCATCATCATCATCATCATCATCATCATCATCACTATCTCTGAATAATTTGCCTGCGTTTATTAAATCACTTCGGTCTTTATTTTTCGCCGTGGCTGGACTGGGAGAGCTCCAGAGTAGGTATCTTGAAGGGGCGCTATATAAATTTTCAGAATGAATGAATGAATTATCGTCATCATCATCATCATCATTGTTCTGTAACTATTATTTTCATTATTCAGGTGATACCATATTTCGGAAGATGGCGCTTTGCAAAGTGTCTGGTTGTGTTCTGATGGCAATCTGGTTGTTTGCAACGGCTGATGCATTCAACTATGACAGAGTCGAGGAGATTAAAATCGACGACTCATCAGGTGAGTTCAGGTGACAGGCATCAGTAAGTTAAGTTAAGAAAAGGCAAGGTAAGTTCGGGCAATTAAAGGTAAGGTAAGGTGAGGCAATTAAAGGTGAGGTAAGTTCAGGTAAGGTACATTAAGGCAAGTTCAGATAATGTAAGTTCAGGTAAGTTCAGGTAAAGTAAGTAAATAGAATGAAAGATGAGATAATAGGGCCTAAGTCAAGGAAAGGTTAAGTCAATCAATCAATCAATCAATCAATCAATCAATCAATCAACTAAGCATTTATATAGCGCGCTCTTCAAGGTAACTATTCATAGGGTCTCCCAGCCCAGCCTCGTGAAAGAGAACAGCCTTAAAATCAGAGAAGAAAGAGCTGAACGAGTCCCGAGGGAGAGACCGCAATTCCAGGGGAAGCCCAGTCACCGATTAATAATATATTTATTCTTTTGTCATCGATAGCCTTTGTTTCGTAAGATCCTGGTCTGCAAGGTCTTTCTGTTAAACAAAAACCGAGGGTAAACCCAGACCAAAACGAGGTAAGTATAGTGCAGGGAAAATGGTAAGTGAGCCAGCAATGTAGCAGCACAGTCTGACGGCGTTACGATCGGTGACCGGCCATACCTCAATAGAAGGCTGCCCGATAGATTGCTCGCGCTCAGCACTTGAAGCGAATGTTCACGAAGCGAATTAAGACGAAATCCTTTGTTCATTTTTATATCCTTCACATGTTTCAAGACCAGCGTTTAAATATAGAATTGTCGGCTGTATTTTGCAGTCAGTGACCTGAATAAGACCATGTTTGGCAGGCATGGATATTCGGTAACGCCACTCCCTGCCTAAGCATAGGCTCTATATATCATCCCTCAGGTAGTTAAATTTGGTTACCTATATCTGCATCCTACTATATCCACCGCTGTTTGTTTACTTCTGTCTCTCTGTAATCTACCTCAGTCTCTTTATATCTTATGTCTCTCTGTGTCTCATTGTCGCAGTAGTTCCGCCTGCGTGACGATCAGTCCTGCACTGTACACTGTGATGGACTGCACATAGATTAGTTAAGTAGACTCTAGACTCGTCATAATATCCTTGGCTTAGTTATTTAGACTCTGGTTGATATAATTATAGTCGAGATATATAGGCTTTGTACTGAAAGAAGATGTTACTAGATATGTCTTCAGTTACGGTGGCTAGCGGTGTTATGTCTCCGAGCGGCTAGGCTAGTCTTCGGGGGTCTTGTTAGCTGTTCGAAGCACGTGGGTTTTTGTAATTCCACTCGCGAAGACAGTTAGAAGACAGTACTCTTGTATGTTTTGCAATTCTTATTATACAATATTTTTACACAACGTATTTACACCTAGAACAGTTCTCACTTCGTGTTGCATAACAGTTTTTGCGTTTGCAATTTTCCGTCACACGATTCCTCCCAGCGAAGTCTTACTGCCTCTGTCCTGGTGAGCGAATCTTCCGTCATAGGATTCCTCCCAGCGAAGTCTTAGCGCCTCTGTCCTGGTGAGCGAATCCTACGACCAACCGATTCCTCCTCCCGTGAGTGAATCGAACGTCTAACCGATTCCTCTTCCTGTGAGTGAATCCTACGTCCGACCGATTCCTCCTTCCGTGAGTGAAAAAAAAAACTTATTATACAATATTTTTGCACAACGTATTTACACCTAGAACGGTTCTCACTTCGTGTTGCATAACAGTTTCTGCGTCTGCAATTTTCCGTCACACGATTCCCCCCAGCGAAGTCTTACTGTCTTCTAACTGTCTTCGCGAGGTGAATTACAAAAACCCACGTGCTTCGAACAGCTAACAAGACCCCCGAAGACTAGCCTAGCCGCTCGAATACAAACACCGCTGCCACCATAACTGAAAACAGATCTAGTAACATCTTCTTTCAGTACAGGCTTATATTGGTTGTTGTTTGTAGAGAATGAGTTGCAAGGAGAGCAACCGAATTACAGGCAGGTTGTCTTCGAACAACTGCAACAACGGTTCGACACTAAGAGTAACGATAACGACGATTGTAGTTGCACTGGGTTCACGTGCCAGTGTTGTCAAAATATCAACATAAAAGAAATTCACTTTCATAAGAAAGGTATGTATCAAACGACAATGAAGTCTTGCTCAGAGCTGCACGAATACTGCTTCTGTTCAGAATAATAATAATATATTCGTTTATTAATTCAAACTGAAAAGTACGCAGTAAGATTACATGATATTATAGTAATAACAGGCGATAACAAGTTTAACAGAAGTCGAATTTAACTGTTCGGCAGCCATGCAAGGCGCCCATCTGTCCTACTGCTCATTTTACAATCGCCACCTAGAAAATGAAGGCTGAGTTAACTTTATGGGGCTAGCGGGTATCGAACCTGCGTCCTTCTGATCTTAGTACTAGCGTGTTACCATTCAATAATTTCCTAGAATGCTTTGAATCGTGTTGTGCCGCGACCCAAAATGGGAGCCTACTTGGAATGCACGAAAGCCCACGACTCAGATTAAGGATGTTCATTAGGGTGGTGCGAACGTAATGGTAAAAAATTTTTCTTCTGAATTATTAATTGTAATAGTGTGAAAAAGTTGTGTCTATAAGAGATGAACTTGTGGCTAAATTTGTCAGTTGATAGTGCTATTTCTCGAACTGCCCCAACGACTTTGAAATTTAGCAGTAACAGTTGCATGCAAAATACTAATACGCGATTACTTACCATAACGATTAATACACATTGCGCAAGTGATTACCAATATATTTGTCACAAATAACTAAACAACCCTTCACTAAATTATACGTTTGGTTATTGAACATTTCTAAACACAAATTTTAAGAAGTTGAAGATCATTGTTATGGACAGTTTGGTAAGTTTTTTCTCGTTTGCTTAGGTTTATTTACTTCTATGAAGGTAGGGCCTACTTGGTTTTCTGCTGTATCTATGTCTTCTTCGTCTGCTAAGCTTTGACTCTCTACTGGATCTAGAGCTGTACCGATGCATCGGGAGCATTCGTAATCGGGCCGATTATTAGAGGAATCGGCATAATCGATATCGGAAAAAAAGTATCGGCGCCGATGCAAATTATTTTACAGTTGACGTTTTTTGCACAATTTTCGTTACAAATAGAAAACTGAGCACAAGTGTCTATGTCTTGTTTCTTATTATTGATTTATATTTAGCATTGCACTACTTAGCAGACACTGTAGAGACCAAGGACCTATTATACACAGGACTGGAAACTCCTTGATAGCCCTTATACAACGTCATATGCGTAGTTTTTGGGCGAAACTAAAATAATCGGCTTCATACGCGGTATCGGCTATTACAATAATCGGCTATATGCGGTATCGGAATAATCGGCAACAGGCCTTTTCGGTACAGGTCTGGATCTATTTCTCTTTCCGCTGCGGAATTTTGATCATTACTGTCTGCTAATGTTTGTTCATTGCTGAAATCCAATGTTTGCGACATCTTAGGTGTTCGGTCAGCTTCGCTCATGCTGCTTCTTTAGTTTAGTTGATGCATCTTATCTTGACCGCCAATAATCATAACTCTAATCGTCCGCTGATCATGTAGGAACTCATGTTCATCGTTTGGCACCTTTCTGGCGTTGGGACAGTTACAATTGTCAATGGCACATTTGCAAGCTTCGATGTAAAAACTTTTTCTCTACATTTATGTTAAGAGTTTTGCCAGTTTTACGATATATACTACTACTTTTTCGATCTAATAGGTCGGCGATCGAAATTCATCGTGGAATGCTCTTATCACCTTCAGAACTCTTGTATGTGAAACTGCCACGATGGAAGCTTTCTCCATATAGCTACGATGTGTCTTGCTACGATTTCTGCTGTTTGAGTGACAGTAGATTCTTTGGTTCCTTCCGTGTTGACTCTGTTGATGTTATGGTTAATATAATTGTAGTGCCTCATAACGTCTTCATAAGTTGGCAAGACATTTTCCGGTAACTCGCGCGAATATCCAAAATCATTTTTCAGCGGTTCTTGTTTTGATTTTGGATAACTGATCGAAAAGACTTCTTTTAAAAAAAAATTCCGATAAACCGAATTTCTACAAACTTTTATACATGACATTGATAATATATTATACAATTAACATCGTGCCCTGAAATATGACATATGACCTGGTAGGCAGGGGCATAACTTTGGTCTAAAAAGTGGGGGATACCAATTTCTTCCATACACGAAGCAAGACGAAGACCGATTTCTGGGATGGCTCAATAATGAAATATTGATTGACATTGTTTTAAAAGTGGGGGTGCGGTACCCCAGTCCAAAAACTGGGGGCACGGTACCCATCGTACCCCCACCCTCAAATATTACACCTATGGTGGTAAGCCCACTACCGTTTCGCTTAATATGGAGGATTGAAGGGATGAAGGACATTGAAGAATGAAGGTTCGCCTTAATATGAATTGGCTCTAATGCACTAGCAACAGGGGTATAGTATCGAACTTCGACGACGCCGCTGGGGCACCTCAGAACTTCAAAATATTTCAACCAAATTTTGCACAGTTATTTACTTTTACCAAATGCAACTTTTAAACGCTATTACGTTTGTAAATTCGCACTTTAGTTTTTTCGCACCACCCTAATGTTCATGCCGTGACGATAGCATTGGTGTTTTTCCAGTATATTATCAGATTCATTTCTTATCGTACCTATAGATTTTTGCTTCTTTGTTTTTTGTAGTTTGCGTGAGCTTGACGTTTAGTCCTGAGACAGGAACCGTTACTGTGGAAGTGACAGCTAATGGCAAGGTTATCGTCAAAGAAGAATTCTCAGGCAAGTTGGTTCACGAGTAACACTGACCAATTAGGAACTGTGATTTTCGATTTTTTGTGATTTCCGATTTTAGAAAGTCTTATCAGGACATTCGGTTGCACATACACCAGCAATTTCCTTTTGATTGTAAGTCCTTGCAGCAGTCAGCTTTTAGGAATCGCATGCAAGGTAGGTTCGTAAACAAGCAAGCAAGTAGGTAAAAACGTAGGCAAATAAGTAAGCGTGTGAGTAAATAATTAAGCAAGATATGCTATTGATTGAAGGTTAGCTGTGTGATAAGAACGTTTGATGAAGGAAGTGCTGAAAAACTCGATTGAAAATTTCTACCCGTGAAACGAAATCTCATTCATCAAGGGCTGTGTGTACCCTTATCATAGGCCTATAGCTCAAACAGCCACTGGCCAGCACTTTGGAGCACGCTAGTCGATTGGCTAGAGCGCTCGACTTGTGCCGCGGAGAGTACTGGGGCGAGCCTCCTCCCCTGAGACGATCATGATGTATAAACCTTGAGCAAGTCCTTCACTCACAATTGGTCAGCGCCATAGATTGATGCTTGGTCATTAAATTCATTTAAATAGTGGCGCTTTTTAAATGCGCAATAATAAAATCAGTAATACGATCAGCCTTAAATGTTGATACTTGAATAACTGTTTCCATGGGCGTCCGGAGGGGGGCAAAGGGGCGTTTCTCCCCCGAATTTTACAAATATTAAAAAAATTAAATCTTTTGATCACTATGATTATTACAACAGTCCCAACGCGATTTTCAATGCGAAAAACACTTAATTATTTAGGTAAAGTCCATGACCATAATTTATTTTTTGAAGTTTTCACTTGTTCTGTGTTCAAGAATGGTCATTTTGCTCCCCCTTAAAAAAGTTTGCCCCGTCCTAAAGAAATTCCTGCGGACGCCCATGACTGTTTCTGCAGAACTTTCTTTAAACAGATGCTCATTCATGCGAGTAATGTTTTGATAGCCTGAGTAATTCTGAAACCACTGTATAATCATTTCAGAACTTACAATAAATTATGTTATTTTTACACTATTTTGCTTTCCGTTGTGTTCAGTTCTAAAGCCACCTTCGTTTTGCTTCCCCATACCTGCAACTAGTGGAGAATTCTGCATCGATTTCCACGACTTCCACCTGGACTCAGAAACGTTGTCTGCGTGTATCAAAATTTCGGTATCTCTGTTTGGTCGTCATATCTTTAGTGCTGAACTTGGATGTTTTCACATCCACTATCGCAACTCTGCTCCGACTCGCCAGTTCGTTGAGGCGCGAATCGTAGAAGCAGCTGAAAGTATTTACCCCAAGAAATTTAGTCCGATTGGAAGTGATGAAGCTGCTGCAGAAGAGTATGAGATTTAATTTCGGAAGTTCCGGAACCTGTTCAGGTTCTTTGTGCCAGACGTTTTGCCTTTGGCACATGATCGGTTATTTTTTAGTCTTTTAGTTTTTGAACCTTATGCTTTAGTTCTTTTTCTTTGAACCTTTTGCTTTGATCCTTTTGCTTGGTCCTGTTACTTAGATCCTTTGCTTTATTGCTTTTGATTTAAAAGTGGTACTTTATTTCTTTGTGTCGTAATCCTTAACTTTTTAAAATTTAGATTGTAACGTGCTTAACTCTACTGCTGAATGCTTTCTCTTTCAACTGTACTATTAAAATATGCATTTTAGCAAATTATTTCTCCTACATAGTTGTTTTAGCGTTAACTCTCGAGGAGAATGGTTGTACTTAGACGTTCGACTGTTTTCAAAATTTACGAATCATTTGCATCAAAGTATTAAACACTAATTGAGATATAGTTTGGTTGTTTATACTGATTTGAACTTGAACATGTTAATCGTTATTTGAAAGAACATCGTGAAAGCTCACAGGGAGCAGGCACGTAACTAGGATTTTTCGTTTGGAGGGGCTTAAACCTTGAACATGGCAACATTTATACAGTGTTCATACGAATTTTAGCCGTAAGCATACAACGGCTTGACTCGTTTGGGGGGCTTCAACTTCGTTTGGGGGGGGGGGGCTTAAGCCCCCCCAAGCCCAACGCTGGTTACGTCCCTGACAGGGAGATTTCTGAATAAACGAAACTTCATTCTGTTACTCTTTCATGTGTGTATGTATGTATGCATGCATTTGTGCATGTTTGTGTGTATGTATGTATGTATGTATGTATGTATGTATGTATGTATGTATGTATGTATGTATGTATGTATGTATGTATGTATGTATGTATGTATGTATGTATGTATGTATGTATGTATGTATGTATGTATGTATTTATGTACGTATGTATGTATGTATGTATGTATGTATGTATGTATGTATGTATGCATGCATGTATGTATGCATGTATGTATGTATGTATGTATGTATGTATGTATGTATGTATGTATGTATGTATGTATGTATGTATGTATGTATGTATGTATGTATGTATGTATGTATGTATTTATGTACGTATGTATGTATGTATGTATGTATGTATGTATGTATGTATGTATGTATGCATGCATGTATGTATGTATGTATGTATGTATGTATGTATTTATGTATGTATGTATGTATGTATGTATGTATGTATGTATGTATGTATGTATGTATGTATGTATGTATGTATGTATGTATTTATGTACGTATGTATGTATGTATGTATGTATGTATGTATGTATGTATGTATGTATGTATGTATGTATGTATGTATGTATGTATGTATGTATGAATGCATGTATCTATCTATCTATCTATCTATCTATCTATCTATCTATCTATCTATCTATCTATCTATCTATCTATCTATCTATCTATCTATCTATCTATCTATCTATCTATCTATCTTTCTATTTATCTATCTATCTATATATCTATCTATCTATCTATCTATCTATCTATCTATCTATCTATCTATCTATCTATCTATCTATCTATCTATCTATCTATCTATCTTACAGCCATTCGAAGATACTTGGCCGCCATTTTGTTTTTTGGCAGTGCTACATATGTATATTTAGTTTCATCGCATTCCTTGACCCCGAAAATATTAATTTAGACTCTAAAATCATGTTTCCATCACATACATGACCTTACTTACAGCCATTCGAAGATATTTGGCCACCATTTTGGCCGCCATCTTGTTTTACTATGGAACCGCTAAAAATCCAGCTTGCTAACCGCGATTTTCGTTTTCAGCAGGGTCAAATTAGTCTAGAAACACCTGTTAGCAAATTGTTACATGATTTGCTTCTGTAAATTTGAGCAAGTTGTGTACATTTGAGTCATTCATTCTCCATTGGCGGCCATCTTTTTTTGGCGCCAAAATTTTACCTTTTCCCGTGGTCCGATTTTGGTAAACTTTTAGTATGTTCATCTCCAGACCTAATACACCCGAAAATCATCATAAAACATTTTCTTGCAATTTGTTCAGGGTTCATCACTTTTTTTTCTTACTTTGACCCTACTACTACAGCGCAGTGCGTTTGCAGGCGCTTAAGTAAAGAACATGTTTATGATTATTTATTATTATTATTAATTCCTGCGGAAGATGCTTCTATGATTTATAAAGCGTAGATTAAATAGCTGATTAAACGGAAATGCGCTAGCAGCTGCTCAGCTTAGCCAGATAACGTGAACAAGTAAGTCTGTAATTTCTTTCTGAAGCTTTCGATAGAGAGTTCCGAAGCATGGAGTTCGACGAGCAGCGCATTCCAAACCGTTGGTCCGGATGCCCCATCGAATGTTCTTCTACGCGTCGTAGATCACGGTTAAAAAGAAATCACTCATTTAAAATTAAGGGAAATCTTCGTTAATGATGAAACATGAATGAATTGCCGCTAAACAAGCAGGTGAATAAAAACGATAACGCTGTAAAATTCCCCGTAACCGTATTTGTGACCGTTAACTCCCCATTTATAGAGCGCAACTTTATATCAAGGGCAGGGCACCAGCTTTTTCACAAGCGCTGCGTCGTTTACGAGGGGTTGTCCACACATAGTTACATAGTTGCAGGTTCGAATCCCACTCTAGCCGCTGCGTACGGACCGTGGGCAAGTCCTTCACTCGCAATTGCTCGTCGCGCTTCGGCGTGAAAATTCCGGCACAGTATCAAATGCTGTAGTCGGGAGCGCCTCTGAGTAGTAGTTGACTTCGAGAGGCGCTATAGAAATATTCGGAATAAATAAATAATATCAAGTGAAGACTCAAGCGCTACACCATAGAAACCTTGGAGCAAATGCTCCATCCAAGAAATAAAGGGGAGATCTGTCAGTGTGTGTGCCACCATATTAGGGGGGGCGGGAGAAAGGGGGAGGGGAAGAAGACGGGGGAAATGGGAAGTTGCTCCAATGGCTTAGGGGGGATAGACGCCCCTGGACTCAAGTCCGGTTGCGAGAATCCCGGCGAGTAAAGGTTCAGAGGAGCACAGCTAATGAGGGTTTCATCTAGGACAGTGAGGCTGGGAAGCGAAGGAGTGAGTGCATCAGGGTAGGAATATTTGAAGAGGAGGGCGCTGGGTTGGAGTTGAAAGCCTCAACGGTGACAGAGGGTTTTGAGGAACCTGATGGTGGGTGAGATGTGAGTTTGGTGAAGAAGTCTAAACTAATACAAACAGCAAAAACTGGCCATCCGCAATTTTTCCGTAAAGGACAAAATTGCAACTATGTCTCAGTTACCTGTAAAATTCTAGGAAATGTTTCCAGTGTAGGCGTTGGGTGACCTTTCTATTACTATGCTTCTTGTGCATGTAATGTAATTGTAAATGTAATTAGTAACTTCTATTGCTCCGGTGTCTAATGCACAAGGCATCAACCGATGGCACACCAAAACCAAGCCATAATGAGGTCAATATCCAGAAGATCAGTCCGTAAGACAGAGAGGCAGCCTATGGTGGATAAGCAATTTGAAAGAGGTTAGTTGAGAAGGAAATGACAAAAGCGACTGAGCAGAGCGGACAGACACAGGAAGAGAGTTCTAAAAAGTAGGTCCAGCAACCGAAAAAGCTCGTTCACCAAGAGCAGTTCTAGATTTAGGTATAACCAGACAAAGATAATCAGATTATCTTGTTGAATAATGAAAAGTCTGGGGAGTAAGAACTGATTTTAAGTATTGTGGCTGGCCAGAATTCAACGTTTTATAAACGATGAGCCCCAATTTGAAAATGATTCTCTGCTGAACAGGAAGCCAATGTAAGGATTTAAGAACAGAGGTAATATGTTGATATTTTGATGTATTAGTTATGGCTCTAGCCAAAGAAATGGATCTAATCAAATCAAATCAAATCCATCAAACAAATGGATCTCACAACCTACTATGGGGATAATCTAATCTCTTGTTAGGATTATATAGTCTGCTACGTAGGATAACTCCTCGTGTCAGGACTTCACTGGCTCAATCTAGGTCTTTTTCCTCCATTGGCCCTGCTCTTTGGAATGAGCTTCCTCCGTTCGTTCGTTCTTCTATTCTCTCAGGTAACGTCTCTTCCTCTTTTAAGTTTCTTAAAACTTGCTTTTTCTCTCCGGGTCTCTCGCACTGGGAGCGCTTCTGAATGGCCCTCCCGATAGAAGCGCTTTATAAATATCCGAATACAATACAGTACAGTACAATACAATATAATATTCTCTAATGTTACTGAAACGAGTTCCATGTTGTCACAGGTTGCCTCAGCGTCACTTATCTCCCTCGCAACTACGGAATTCTGGTCACTCTGACGTTCGGAAGGCGCAGGATCTTCTCAAAGGAAGTCTCAGGTATTGTCTGAAATCCTGACCCTAATCCTAACCTAACCATAACCATACTCGTAACCCCAACCTTGATCCTAACCCTCAACTGCGCCGTACTAGGCTATGTGCCACGCTCATGATCAGCAGTTTTAGAAATCTAATTTAATTAATCTAATTAATCTAATCTAATATAATCTATGCTAATCTATGCTAATCTAATCTAATATAATCTATGCTAATCTATGCTAATCTAATCTAATATAATCTATGCTAATCTATGCTAATCTAATCTAATATAATCTATGCTAATCTATGCTAATCTAATCTAATATAATCTATGCTAATCTATGCTAATCTAATCTAATATAATCTATGCTAATCTATGCTAATCTAATCTAATATAATCTATGCTAATCTATGCTAATCTAATCTAATATAATCTATGCTAATCTATGCTAATCTAATCTAATATAATCTAATGCCCCGTGATCATAATGCCCAAGGCATTAATCGATTTTTGCACCAAGTATTGTTAGAGAATTTATATAGCGCCATAACAGAGTCATGCCATTGGCACTGCTAACAGTAACGTACACATCGGGCTACTTTAACAGATCCAGTTTTAGAACCTCAAAATGCAGTCAGTAATTATTATTATTTTCGTTATAATTTTTTTTCTAGAGAGTTGTTATTATTATTTTCATTATTATTATTATATGTAATTGCTATTTCAATTGAAGCCTTTGGTGCAATAACCAGGTAAGTCGACTTACCTGAAAATCGGGCAAGTTGGCTTAAAATGATCCTGAGACATAAGCGCATCTATGCTGTAAATTTCAGCTTGGTATCTCTAAAATTAAGGGAGTAGGTAGGAAAATAAGCAGGCAACTCTACATACCTGCTTTGAGAATTATCCAACTTGTGTGCTATGATTTCGTGCATTAATCAGGGAACTCAACAAACCCGGTTATTGCATTGGAGATCCAACAGCCAAGCCTCTCGGTTGTGTGCAGTAAGTAAGCTTAAGTACCGGTAATTCAACAAACCTGATTCTTGCACGGAACCATAAACCACTTAAATTACGTTCTCGAATGCAATAACGAAGTAAGTAACGGCATAATAATAATAAATGATCACGAGACCAAAGGCTCGGTCGTCTACAGGGCGACGAATCGGATCGTTTTTCGCCGCATCCACAGTCGACGATTCGGGTTAGCGCCACTGAGTAGATTTCTTTAAGGGGCGTTATATAAGTTTATAGATAGATAGCACAGAATAGATAAAGCGATAACACAGAATAGATAAAGCGCTTTATCTGTTCTGTGTAGATAGTTTCGGACATCGACTTATAGATAGATAGATAGATAGCAGTTTCGGACCGATCCCTGCAAATGACTTTGAGCGATGATACAGTGATTTCGTAACTCTCAATGTGCTGTTAGTAAACGTCGTTTAAAATGTCATATTTAAATGTGTCGTCATTTTACTCCAAGCAGAATGCAACTCAGTTACCGAATGCAAAATAGGTAGGCCTATTATTTAAATTATTTTTTTAAGATCTTGTAGCTAGCTGTTTTAGTAATAGTAATAAAATATTACTTTCAAACACACTACAAATCTGACACCTATAGAAGTTCTGAGTTGTGACAGAAAACGTGCAGCGGGGTTTCACGAAGTTTCACGATTAGACTTTGCCACTGACAAAATAATGTTGATCATGCAGAAGACAAGTCAGTGTGTTTCGTACGAGTAATCCTTTACAAACTATAGTTATTTAACCGAAAATGAAAACAAAATTAGGTCATGATATAATCCGGTATTAAATAGTTTAAAGTATTATGTTCTGCAACTGTTCGACAGTCCACAAGGAAATCTACACCCTGCAAGTTTGGTATCTATGAGGCATTGGTGCCAAAAACAAACATATAAAAAGACAGACAGTGGATGACAAAACAGAAAGAAACACATGACATCAACTTACCTGACATCCAACCACACCAGCTGTCATTGTAAGTTGGTGTCATGACATTGTGTTTCTTCTGTAATATAAAACATGACGACAACTTACCTGACATCCAACCACAGCAGCTGCCATTGCCTGGTGAAACAGAAGAAACACATGACATTAACTTACCTGATATCCAACCACACCAGCTGTCATTACCTGGCGAAACAGAGAAACACGTGACATCAACTTACCTGACATCCCACCACACCAGCTGTCATTGTAAGTTGATGTCATGTGTTTCTTCTGTTTCACCAGGCAAATTAAGGCAGCTGCTGTTGTTGGATATCAGGTAAGTTGATGCCATGTGTTTCTTCTGTTTCACCAGGCAATGGCAGCTGCTGTGGTTGGATATCAGGTAAGTTGATGCCATGTGTTTCTTCTGTTTCACCAGGCAAATTAAGGCAGCTGCTGTTGTTGGATATCAGGTAAGTTGATGCCATGTGTTTCTTCTGTTTCACCAGGCAAATTAAGGCAGCTGCTGTTGTTGGATATCAGGTAAGTTGATGCCATGTGTTTCTTCTGTTTCACCAGGCAAATTAAGGCAGCTGCTGTTGTTGGATATCAGGTAAGTTGATGCCATGTGTTTCTTCTGTTTCACCAGGCAATGGCAGCTGCTGTTGTTGGATATCAGGTAAGTTGATGCCATGTGTTTCTTCTGTTTCACCAGGCAAATTAAGGCAGCTGCTGTTGTTGGATATCAGGTAAGTTGATGCCATGTGTTTCTTCTGTTTCACCAGGCAATGGCAGCTGCTGTGGTTGGATATCAGGTAAGTTGATGCCATGTGTTTCTTCTGTTTCACCAGGCAGTGGCAGCTGCTGTTGTTGGATATCAGGTAAGTTGATGCCATGTGTTTCTTCTGTTTCACCAGGCAAATTAAGGCAGCTGCTGTTGTTGGATATCAGGTAAGTTAATGCCATGTGTTTCTTCTGTTTCACCAGGCAAATTAAGGCAGCTGCTGTTGTTGGATATCAGGTAAGTTGATGCCATGTGTTTCTTCTGTTTCACCAGGCAATGGCAGCTGCTGTGGTTGGATGTCAGGTAAGTTGATGTCATGTGTTTCTTCTGTTTCACCAGGCAAATTAAGGCAGCTGCTGTGGTTGGATATCAGGTAAGATGTCGTCATGTCTAATATTACAGAAGAAACACATAACATCAACTTACCCGACATCCAGGATCATGTAGCTGGCGTATATAAGTCTGGCAATTTTTCTTATACAAGCTCCGCAGAATGTCTATCACCAATCAAAACTGACAACATGCTGCAAATAGATTTTGAGGAGAACGGATCGTAGCTACAAGCAAGCCTCTCGGTTGTGTGTAAATGAACAAACCTTATTCTTGCATTCTATTTAAGCTTTTCCATTTCTTAATGATGTGATGATTTTGTTGCAAAAACTATGTTTGTATAGTTACCTGGTTCTTGCGCATTAGGGTCACAGTTCTCTAATGGTTATCATTTCCATGCAATAACAAGGTTTGTTCACATATTTGATTCTTGCATCAAAACAAGTTTCCAGCATGACACGGACGTTGCCGTGCAATAACCAGGTTTGTTGTTCAAAGGCTGATAATTAATTAATTAGCAAAAGCAAGGGGTAGGGAAATGAGTTTCTGATCAATTGCGAATAGATGCACTTTATACTTTTTAAATTTTCTCATTATCTACTTCCTGCACTAAACGGCAAGCTTCTGAACATAGCAAAACATTCAAACTCATTTTGCCGAAAACTATGAAATTGCACTTACCTGGTTATTGCACCAAAGGCTTCAATTATTATATATCGCATTCATTATACGAACAAGTTAAGTATACTGTGTATCTCAGTCAAAGACGCTAAGCATTTTTAAGTGAGTGAAGGTCCCCACTCGGTAACCGTCTCCCCTGGAGAGGCTTTGAACCAGTACTCGTCGCATTAGAAGCTAAACACTCCAACCAAGAAGCTAAACACTTTAACCAAGCAGCCAACAAATTAATCATTCAATCAGTCAGCCCTTAATAAACAGTGTCGTTAATTGGCTATTACTAATTCGTTGCGACTGTGGTTTCAGCAAGAAATCCGCCTCCTATTTGCGTCGGAATTCCCGCCTGGAAGCGAGGCGCATCGGTTTGCATCCAGTTCTACAGCCTCAACGTCGGAAAAAGGTCTTTCAGCGGATGTTCCAGGTTCCGGGCTACCTTGCTCTATGTCACCGTTGCAAAGTTCAACCTCGGCTGTTTCCGCATCTCCTGGCTTAACGCCACCCAACAAGTCGATACTGTGGAGCTTCCGTACCTTGATGAACCTCAAGCACTGGTGGAAGGACCCGATCCACTCTACCTTGGGGAAGTTCAGATGGAGAATATCGTGCCTGCCGAGTATAGCAAGAATTAAGCAGAAGAAGATTGTGCTCACTAGAGTCATTCATTTTCTGGACTGAAATACATGTATCTGTCAATAGAGAATAGTTTATCTCGCTTTCAGAAGTTGCAGGATATTGTAAGCATGGCTAATTCTCTATACATGGCTCACGGTTTGGCCCCTTTGGTAAACTGATGACCTTCCTTATCTCCCTTTCTATTTGAAAATATACTTTGTAGTAGCATCCTTTATAGGCCCTATTATAGCGGTTTTTAGTCGTAGCACATTTTCACACAGTGTGTTTAGGATTCAAAATCCGGTGTAGATTTTAACATTTCCGACCGTCGTTACTGATGGCATATTTAACTTGAAATTGCGAATTTATTTTAAAATAGGCCTACTAGTTTAGCATAAACTGCAACAGGAACTCTGAAAACATGTTTTTATAAATTTTATCATTTTCATATTTTCTCCCCGCTAACTGGCTCATATGTCTCATGGAGCCACTGCTTACGTTTTTTAAGCGTGGCATCGTAGGATATATAGGCCTTTTTCTGCCCACTCTCAATCCTGACTCCTGAGAAATCCTCCATTTTCACGTACTTCTGTATATCGTAAAGCCTTGACCATAACACTGACTGTTACCGTCATAATTTAAGGAGAAACTGACAGACTTAGTGAAAACAGAAGAAGTCTTGTGATAAAATGTTAGATTTTCAATGCTAAGTCCTGCGTTCGATGGTTCAGGTACAGATGTAGAATCTGTAGCGATATCAGTAGTAGCCTAGACTTACTACTGTAGTAGTAATACTAGTGGAAGTGGTCCTGGCAGTAGTTGGATTACTCAGGGGGTCACTGATAGTAAGAGTTGCCGTAAGGGCGTTATTAGAATTTTTTTGAACAGGGTAGTATTAGAGGTGTAGAATGAGGTTTATTTCAGAGGTAACGGATGCACCTGGCAAGTCTCGGTATCGTATCGGCAAAAGCGACAATCGGCGCTATAGAAAGCATAAGATTGGATTAGAATTGGTATCTTCTTCATAAGAAGAAATGAAAAAAATATTATCATATATTTGGCTTCATTTCAACGACGAAGATGCGAAGGCTGACCGAAAAGGGTGGCTCAAAGATTTCCATGTTACTAACCTTTCTTATCTTGGATCTTATCCCTTGTTACACTGCATTATCTTATCTACCTTAACTTAACCTATAATTCCTGAGCTAACATTAACGATGCCCATTTATTGTATCGCCTTATTTTGGCTTGTTATTGTATCATATTATAATCGGTTTAATCTTACTTTCGTACATTCCATGTCATTAGCTGCAGTAAAAATTCTCTTGGCATTGTTTGTAGTTAGAATTGCAGAAATTAAAATATTGCATGAAGAAAGACGTTTTTGTGTTTCACTTATTTTACTATAAACCAAATAAAATCGAAGATAATCACATTATTATATGTTACTATAGTATTTGCCCGTCATATGTCTCTGTTTCGTGAACGCGACAATGCAACATGAACCTGGCAATGTGCGCTAGCGGGGCCCTTGTGCCTGCATTCACCCGATGTAGGCCTTAGACAGCATGAGTTACATTCGACAGCGCAGCCCGTGTCCCTGCATGGGGCGAGCCCGATCCACATTCTAGAGCGTTGATCTTACGATGTGCACACAGAGATGCTGTTATGTATGTGCAAGTGTTTTATGCATCCCAGTGGAAGAATTTCAGAAATAAATGAATATTTGGCAGGCTTAAAATTTGATGGTTCAAGACCTCTGCAACTGATTTTGTTTGCCAAAGAAAGCATTCTATCACAGTATCTCTGACTTCAATATCAAGATTCACTCTCAGCACAATACGAAGGATTATGTGTAATGTTAACATCAGGAATGTAGCAATGGATGTTCTGTGGGATTCTCAACATTTTGCAGAAGACCTCAATGAGTGAATGAATACTCGTTAACTGAACATCATAGCTGACATAAAGCAACTAGAACAAGCTACTGGGTTATAAAATCTTCACGAGCAGCTAATTAGCGTCAGTAGGCATTCTTGTAGAGAATACGGGGTATAAAATCGTCTGTATCGGGTAGGGTAAATTTATGCAGTCTCGCTCGAAGGTTGTACCCACTGC
This sequence comes from Allolobophora icterica, assembly GCA_963556255.1. NCBI lineage: Eukaryota > Metazoa > Annelida > Clitellata > Crassiclitellata > Lumbricidae > Allolobophora > Allolobophora icterica. The sequence goes on along the minus strand of OY744616.1, from coordinate 2,015,828 downwards.
TGCGGAGGGGAGAAAAAGGCCACGCAGCACATGATTAGATCCCTCATGATAGTATCACAGAAAAGTGTCTGCTCTCTATCTGACGCGATATATCAAACTCTAACGTCTCTCTGTAGAAGTCTTCATTGTCATTCACTAATGCGAATGTCTCTTTACGTATAGAGCGTACAATAGCAGACGACTGTTCAGTTTTTGATTATTGTTCAATTACACAGACGATGAAATGACTACGAGATTGCCACTACTACCAAAACTACTATTATAACTCTTAAGAAGAATGCCCACAGTGTCTGCTTAACCTAGACATGTCAGCCAGTGTTTCATATAGTAGGAGTCACCGAATGACTTAGAGAGTTAACGACTCACTTAGCTTTGTCCAAGGCTGCACCGCAGTGCTTGTTCAGCCTTTTATTCATTCTGTCTTGATAAATCCGGTTAGCAATCAGCAACAGTTGAGTAGTTTAGCAATTGTGCATGCACGAAGCGAAGCCATTTTCGTTGAGTGACGTCAGGTAACATGACAGACATGCATGGGCGGCGATCCCGGGGATCGAGGGGGACCTTTAAGAGTGGGGGGGACACACACCATACAATACATTCCCCTCAATTTTGAAGAAACACCAAAAACGGTCAAAAAATGTTATCGCGCGTGAGCGCAAAGTTTTTTTTACCTCTTTTGTGACCAGTTCAGTTCAAACCTCTTTTTTGACCAGATCATTTCAAAGTGTCCCCCACCTGTCAAACAAGATCGCCGTCACTGCAGACATCTGAGTGGTTGTAGTAACTTGTACGAGTAAGTATAGCTATTACAGTAATAAGTAGGCCTATAGGTAGGTAGACTACGGTAGAAAGTAAAGAACTGGTGATCTGATATCGACTGATTGTTAGACTTAGACTGTTAGTCTGTTGCCCTGCGACTCGTACCTTACAGGCAGTTGTTGCTCCTCTCCGGCTGCTGGTGTCTTCGTGAAACAAACTGTGATTATAGGCATTTATAGTTTCACTGCCATCACAAGCACTTTATCAGTCAGTTGCGTATCATTGAAGGAACGACGCAGCTTTTTAAGTCTCTTCCTAAATTGGAAGGATCTACTTATCATTATTTGAATAGACCTAATCGTCTTCAATCAAACTATTCTGTTGACAAAGTGTATGTGAAATCATGATTATCTTTTGTTGTTCAAAGAAATGCTTTATATTCGACAGAATTTGACAAATTTTAAATTTTAAAGAAATAAGTACACTGACAGTGTGTAAAGAACACCACTCTAAGAACGTTCTGATGTTATCATGCGCCTAAGCTTGGGTCTACTTTAGTAACATGCTAATATCTAGACAAGGAATACTGTTGCCGTTGTGTTTAGTTTGCAAAAAAATAAGAGACACTTATAAGACATACGAAATAAAACTTACAAACACTAAAACCTTAGCCAGTGAGTGACTATGCTGGACCCACAGCGTGGAGCAGTCTTTCCGTCCATGTGAGGAATGCGCCATCTCTGGATACATTCAAATCACAAGATCTATCTTTTTAAACTATCATAATGACTGTTACTGATTTTTAAACTTCGGCCTCGCCCACTACGGCGCTATATACACTGTGTCCGGAAATAAAAGGAACCATTTTGTAAATAATGAAAATAATTAGTAAATGTGCTTCGATTTTCAAAATTTCAAAACTGTCTTAATCCTGACATAATTGTCAACAAATGTTTAATTTATGCACGTCCGCTAAAAAATTACGTCATAATGACGTCGCTAAATTAGAAATTTAAACAAACTGTTAGAAAATGGCTTTCAGCCAAGAAGACAAAATTACTATAAGATTTTAACGGAAAAACAAATATTTCGGACACTTTGAACAAACATTGTAGTATAATATCATTCAAGTATAAAAATTAAATTCAACCACAATGTATTAGTGATGAATAACAATTCAAAATAATTGACATTTTTAAGGAAAATGTTAGGTGCCGTCCTTAACATTTGAATTCTGATGCAAATGACGTCATTGTGAAGTCATTGATGGATACCCAAACATTATATTTTCACTATCTTTAGGTAACTGAGTCAGGATTAAAAAAGTTTTGGAATTTTGAAAATCGATGCACATTTACTAATTATTTTCATTATTTAGAAAAGGGTTCCCTTTATTTCCGGACACAGTGTATATTTGGTGAGGTGGAGGATCTACTTAGCGTAGGCCTAATTGTAATTTCTACGAATTTACTCAGCCTCTTCAATTATTATTACCATAAATTCTTGCAACTGCGCCATTGTTAGCACCAATTTGCCCATCCATTCTTATTGTCTGCAGGCTTCACATTCGAAGATCGCACTAGACTGGAATCCGAGGACCCAAACATAATCTAAGTCTTACAGATTAATTTTCTCATGCCGAGAAAAGCCTGAGACCAATTTCACAGATATCAGGAACCTATGTAGGCCAAACAGCTAGCGTCATTTGGACGAAAATTATCGACAAAATATGCGAATTGTGGCGAAAATTTCTCTGTGTCTCTCTCTCACTCGTCAGGCGCGGCAGTTGCGATGTTTATCTTACTGCTGCTACGCGTGGATAATGCCTCCGATTTTTGTCGAAGGGCTTGGGCAAGTCTGACAGACCGACTTCTTGAACACATGTGATCAGACGAGTAATTTGTGAAACACTTTTCTTTTATTATCCAAATGAACTGAATTTCCGTTAGGCTCTCGCCAGACAAAATATATTCCAGATCGATTCAAAAGATTAAAACTTCAATTACGATCACACTCAATGCACACAATACTCGTAAGCTCAAAGCACGCAATACTCCAGACAACTGAACTAAGAAAAACGATAGAATCACCGACAACGCAATAATCAACTCACAGAACTGACAGAAAAAGACGCAAAGGCTCAAAGACTCAAAGACTAAAGACTAAAACAACGACTCTGCGCAAAAGACCCTTGAGCCCTGCGCAAACCCCCTTTTATATGGGTATTTGGCGCCACCAACCCCCTGGCAACCCCCTACTCCAACCCCTCCTCTCGGGTTGCTCCGCCCATGGGCCTCTGTGAGGTACCTCGGATTCCTATGTCTCTTTCACATGGGATCCTTAAGCCCCGCCCATGGACCTCCGTGGGATACCTCGGTTCGCGCTAAACCCCCTTTTGCTCCGCCCATGACCTCTGTGAGGTACCTGAATTCGCGCTAAAACCCCTTGGCTCCGCCCATGATCCCCGTGAGGTACCTAGGACCCCGTGTGGACCTCCGTGGGACCCCTTAGGTTCAATTAGGTTCATTATCATTTATGCAGCGCCCAAATCCGCTACATCCGAATGTACGCGTTTCTACACGGTGAGTCCGAAAAAAAACGTGTCCCTACATCACTTAACATAATTCATAGAGATAACCATCAATTTTAATAAATTTCAGAACAATGACGTTTGATGATCTAGCCAAATGCTAGGCTATATAAATCATTTTTGTTATAAAAAGCTGGACCAGTCTAAAAATAGTTACACCACGACAACCCCGACAATATGGTGTTTACCGAGATAAAGGGTGGACTCGTAATGGATTAAATGTTCTCCTTTAAACGAACGATAATACTGGGTCTTTTCATCGTCAGCCAGCTAGCGGTCGCCTGCTAACGGCCGACGATGTTGAACAGGTTGAATCGCTGGTGCTCAGCCAGGAAACTATGCCGCAAACTATGTACGCATAGAGAAATAGCTCGAGAAATAGGAATCAGCCAGTCATCAGTTAGGATAATCGTTAAGAGTGATTTACATTTGGCAATGTTTAAAAGAAACGACGCGCTCAAGAACTCACAGAGGCTAACAAACAAGCATGATTCAAACGCTCCCGTTCCAGTCCGTCAAGCAGTTGCGTACGCGTCTTCGCGCATGCGTGGTATACCCCGTGATCGATCGAGTCAGTCGATCAAGTCGATCGAAACTCGGCCAAGTCGAGTCGGTCGATAAAATTATCTTCGATTCGATCGACTTGCAAGTCGAGTCGATCATATGCTTTGACAAGTCGAGTCGATCGTTGTTTCCTCGACTTGACTCGACTATGAAATATTTTCTTACTATTTTTGCTGCTACTTCACAAAATGACTCACATGATGTGATGACGTAATGCTTTGTAAACGCACAACCACCGTATTAACCTGATTTGAAGTTCAGTGCAAACTATTAGCCTCTTGGTGATTTCGTATAGTAGAAGCTGCAGATACTTTTTTTCACAGTTTTAAGGTGAAAATGGAAAGATTAAGATGGGTTAACAATGCGCTAGTTTCAGGAAATCTAAGTCAGCATGATGTAAAAATAGTTGTTATTTTACAGCATGGTAGTCAGTAACGACGATCTCAAAACGTTCGAATGTCTGTATGTTAGGACGGGACTGAATGCTTCGACTTTGGCCAAGAGTAGTGGCTCGGAAAGTGTGTAATAGTTGCCTGAGCTAACCTCAGGCAAAGTACAGACCTAAGATGGATAGAATTATACGTTATAATCCGATATAACCAATAAGAATATTTTGTCATTGTTTATAATCAGTGGAAAAATTTATTATACTAGGCCTACATATTCATGAAGAAAAACGCGTCTATAGCACAATAAGTCAATAACTACTTTTGCAAGCCTCAAATAGGCCTACAAAGCGCCAGCCAAAAGTTGTGTGAGCATGCTTGTGCCTCGGCGCTACAGAGCCAAAACTTGTGTGAGAACTGGCACCTCTGGCGCCATGGCTCCCGGGCCCCTGGCCCAGAGATACAGTCTAAGTCGACAAAGTCGACCAAGTCGATCGTTTATTTGCCAAGTCGATCGAGCCGACGAGAGGTCGACTAGTCGACAAAGTCGATCGGGTCGATCGTCGGCCGAGCCAAGTCGATCTTAGCAGCTCGACTCGATCGATCACGGGGTATAATGCGTGGATGCCCAAAGAGGTCAATTTGAGCACAAAATTCAACTTTCTCATTGCTCAGTAATAACTCTTCCATCTTTACTTAAAATTTCGTTGACATAACGTGATTTCTGACGAAGTTAAAGCAAAATGATTATGAAGTGTCACGTTTTTTTCTGACTCACCGTGTATATACATGTAGCGATCGTGTGGGGGCTCGACGCTGCTTATTGTCATCGAATTAATCAATTGAGATCCTTCACCACCGTCCCCCCTTTTGAGTGGGTGTCAGTAGAGTTCATGCTAGCCCGAGATTTAAATCTCTGAACTAAGCCACCATCGGTATGCGAACCAGCACTCTCACGTGCACAGGCGCATGGGTCGTAAGCTCTAACCAATGTACAGTAGCTAAGCGTACAAAGCAGACGATAGACAATGCCACTCGATTCCTGTGCGATAATCTTAATCGTAAACTCCAAATTCATATTGCGCCACCAAGCGCAGGTCACGGTCCGTACCGTAAACATAGCATTGTAGCGTATAATTATTATCTCATACTGGCTTCGATTGCTCTATTACGCTCGCTATTACGTCACCGTGGATTCCTCCATAGTTTCCGTCAAAAGATTTGGAATGAACCTATGTAGGCCTATTGCTATCGCGCAAGCGTGGGTGTTTAAAAGTGTCCGCTTATCCATCGACTTATCCATCGACTTTGTTTTGCTCACATGCTTGAAACTTATGAGCCCGTAAATTTGCCAAAACATGTTTTATGTCTTATAACATAGAGTTCAACAGTTTTCAACAATTATATAGCTCGGTTGCACAAGAGCGAAGGCTTGCTTGTATGCCCAATTGAGAGTAAACGTTATTGAGAGCGTAGGCGTCCATCAGAGAGTAGCTTAGGTCCTTCAGAGAGTAAACGTCCTTATAATTACTTTTATGATCCATGTTATTTGAACGCATTAATTTACACAAATCAATAAATCGTTTAACGAGGCCGTTGATTTTTGAACGCGCCTTTCGTCCTCCTACGCATTCTTGGAAACATAGGCCTACTATTTCAGCTTAGCCGATCAACAAGTGATTACATTCGAAGGGTTATTGAAACTTATGCGCCCGTAAAATGTGCGCATGCTTGTTTTATTGTTCGTAACTCCGAATTTAGATGAAACATTACTGCAGCTAAATTTACCAATAAGTAAATACACTCGATTGGTTATTAAAACTTATGAGCCCGTAAAATGTGCGCATGTTAGTTTTATTGTTCGTAACTCTGAAAGCTTCGGTCCTCGGTCGTCTTAAGGTGGACATGGGGTCCAGGCGCTTAACATCAATCTAGAATTATTGTTTACTCGCGATTAAGTGATCTGTGAACAATTTTATGTCGCACGATAGACCCCACGTGTCAGTGTAGGTTTACTTCGCTGTGATTTTGTAGATAATAGACCGTGATTGACCTGAGCACTGTGAGCAGCATGCTAGCTCTATATAATAGGCAGTTCTCAATGTAGGCTATTGATTCAACTGCGGTCGCAGATCTTGACGACGTTCGCATTCTTACCGTCAGTAGGTATTAGGTTTTATTTTATTACTTAAGGTTGTCTCTAGCGTTTTATAATGTGATCTAACGGAATATTTGCTCAAATTGGGAAAATGTTGTAACATTGTAGTCCATTGGTTATATTATATATATTTTTCTAACCAATGGCTACAATGCTACAACTTTTCCCCATTTTAATAAATATTCCTAAAAGGTGCTGTGCGTAGACTAATATCTCGAGAAATTTATAGCGCCACTCGTTGGTCGCTACTAAGTAGAATTGAAGCCTACAGCGACTTTTCAGAACGAACCTTTGCCGGGAAGAAGTTCCAGAGTCTGGGGTCACAGCAACAGTAAAGGTCGCTCACTAATGGTGATGGAAGAATAAATCTCTGATGTTTTGCAGCTACTACACTTGTCCAGACATCTATAGCCGGTAAAATGTGAGAGTTCTAAACCCGTAGGAATTTCTATCGCGCTCCAAACTCATTGCAATTTCATATTCAAAATTGACTCCCGATTAAAAGTTTATATATCCAACTCTGTCTACTAGGTACTGCTATGAAAACGAAAGTAGGTAGTAAATTATTAGACTAGCTTAAAGAAATGGAGAACATTTCTTTGTCAAAAATCAGAACAAACGGACTAATCTGTAATTCTTGCATTGTTGAGCCATACTTTTCATTTACCTTCTTACACGCAGCAATGTTTTTACCGCTACTGTTTACTGACACAATTTCACATTCTCTGACTGCGACCTCATTTCACCGGTATCCTGCAGCTATGGCCAGTCACATTGCCAAAAGACTGCTTCTTGTGAGTAGCCGATTTATTAGAGCATTTGCTTTGTAGCGCGAAGGGTATGCATGGGATTCGAGTCTTCACGCGAGGTGAATACGGTGTATGGGGCCGTCAATAAACGACGTCACGTGATTTTTGCTGATTTTTGATCCTCCCTCCACTCGCCAGACGTCGTCACAAAAAAGAACCCCCTTTAATAATGACGCCACAAAGCTCTGCCCCAAAACCAAATTTCTAGTTTGATAATAAAACGTGTCAAATCACATTTATTGTCATTCTAGTAAGTATTTAATGTGTTGCTGCACTCTGATGTTGTAAGAAGAAAGTCGTGGATTTAAAAGGAGGCATAGGAAAGCTGAAATTAGCATAAAATTAACTTGAAAATATTAATCTTCTAACCAATTATCAATTACCGGTACTACAGATGTTCAGAATATTATTATAATATTCTGAACATCTGTATTATTGGTTACCGTTAGATGATGAATATTTCCTAATGAAAAGTGATAACTAATAAAAGAAAGTATTTGAAACTTTGTAGTAGAACAGAAGTGGCCAACCCGAGGACTGCTAATTGGCGGCCCTCACGACAACTTTTTAAATTAATGTGTTTGTCTTATGCGACCCCTTCTTCAAATTTAAGAGTGGTCGTATAAGACGCAATGTATTTACTTAAATGGCTATTTTTGGTCTTATTTAAACCTACTTAGCCCTACTGGTCTACTCCTAATCCTTAGCGACTTCAATCTCCACCTACATGACCTCAACGTACCTGTTTCTTCTCGCTTCCTCGATCTCCTCTCACACTTTGGCCTACATCAGCATATGAGCGTCGCTACTCACCTACTGTAGTGTGGCATCTTGGACTGGTTATCACGTCTGACGAGCAGCAGATCCATGATCCCCATGTTCATCCTCCCAATCTCTCTCATCACTCAGTCATTGACTTTTCTCAACCCTCACTCCATCTGCAGCCTATCCATATACTATTCGTAAACTTCGTGGTTGGAAATCTCTCGGTCGCCATGTTGTTGGTGATGCCCTTCGCATCTCTCAGCTCATGTCTCCTTCCTCAACGCTCGATGCCCTAACCATCTCGACGTCTGCTCGTCTATATCGTGGTTCAGCTCCTCGACACTATTCTGCCACTTCGAAACTAATATAGACGCGTAACAGAATAATGTATAGGCCTATAATGATCAGTGTTTATTCTAGTCCCCCTCTTCTGAGGTAGGAACATAGTACAGTAGTCTTGGCTCGTGGAACAAAAATATCACGGTGGTTAGGCGATCGTAATGGACGGAAAGAAGTAGCTGAAACTGGCAGACGAACTAGGTCACATAGGTACTTGGGTGCTAAGCCTGTATGAGTTCGAAGGACTATATTTTAAAGTGAGAATCTTTAGCTGAATCCGAACAGTAAGAGGAAGCCAATGAAGATGATCCAAGTGCAGCCAGGCCGCAACGTTTAAGATAGTCCGAAGTTGGTTTGTTTGAGGCCGCAAGTCGTGTGCAGAAATTAGATGCCTCTCCGTTTTAGGTTCAAGTGCCTAGGTAAAGGAGTTAATATTCCACACCCGTATTCCTAATCTCCAAACTTCTAAAGCGGCAATCGAAAGCCAAGAGCAGGGCACCGGCATATTCACGAGCACTGCGTCAAGTCAAAAGAGTAGTCAAAAGAAGTTAGAGTCCGGTTTCCAGAAGATCCGGATCAAGAGTGGAGGCATAGCAGCTGTCAAGGCGGGTGTCGTTGGCCCCATAGGTCGAGAAGTTTTGGAAGGAGGAGCATCCGATAGGAGAACTACGTATGGAAGGCGCTGACAAATAGTAGGAATGAATAGTGGAATGTCGAAACTATCTGTGTACAAACGACAAATGCAGAATAGAAGTTTTGATCAAGTGCAGCCAACTTCGACTTCGAGAGCTTTTAAATGCGGCAAATGAAGAACCGCAGCTTTACTTATCTTCGTCGCAATTGCGTAAATCCTTCTCTTCAGCCGTTGAGTCCGTTTTGATTGGTTGCTTGATGAATCTGAGTGCTGAACATGGGACTTGTGCATCGCAAACCGACCACGTCAATGTGGCACATAATGACAAAATGAGGAAATATCGGGAAATGTAGGATTTATAGTTATTTGAAATTGAGGATTTACAGATTGGCAGTGAATAATAATAATATAATCTTCCTTTAATCTTCAAACTGACAATTACGCAGTATGATTACAAATCAGTATGAACGAATGATCACAAGTTATTACAGGAGTCGAATTTTAACTGCATACGGCAACCCTGCAAGGCGCCCATCACGTCCTACATCTCATTTTCACAAACGCGCCATCTCGCGAATGATAGGCTGAGTGGACCATGGGAGGGTGTTACGGGAGGCTATCCCGCTACCTACTGCACTTCACGCCAGTGATGTTACCACTACTCTATGGACTCCCCCCACCCAAGGGAAGCCTTCAGTAATTATGTTGATGGGTATGGTAGAGTCTTACATTTTCTTTTTCAGCTGTAAGTATCGTGTTAATAATTTCCAGTTATTGGCTTTTTGGTTTTTTGTGTTCCAAATAAATGCAGCGTGGATGATCTTGTTGTGTGCTTTAGTTTCCGTCTGTCGTGTGTCTCCTCCGACTGTTGCGACGATGTCTGTTCTCAAGAACCTCTCAATGACCAGCGGCGTCTTCTTCGTTGTCTTCGTCCTGAGCCTCGTCTCGGCGCTGAATGATGACCTTGATCTGTCACCTGGTAAGTTAGCATGTAAGATCGTTTATCTGTCTATTATATGGGTGCGTAAGTAAGAACAAACTGACGTAATTGTTATTGCTAATTTTAATTTAATAATCGCCACCGTCGAATGATACAGCAATAATTAATTAATGGAGATGAGCAAATGTGAGTGAAGGACTTGTTCAAGGTCCTTACACAGTAACCGCCTCAGGAGACGAGGCTCCAACCCATACTCAGTTGGTCTCTCGTCCCGCTCCTGAGTTAAACAATGCCGTGCCTTCTCGGTGGCTGGACCTCTACGTTAGGTATATGTCTTCATCTATTACTCTATTTGTTTATTTCTTATTTATTTATTTACTTATTTATCTATTCACACTTTTTATTTATTTCTTCATCTATTTATTTAATTACACACTGTAGTTATTTAGTTATTCAGTCATTTATGTATGCATGTATTTATTCATGTATTTATTTTACTACATATTTATTCGCATATTTATTTACCTTTAATACATTTAGTTGCTATTTCTTTTTATTTACTAATTTGTTTACATATTTGGACATTCATTTTCATACTAAATTTTCTTTGTTCACCTGCATATTTATTTATTTACATTTTCATTCATTTATACAATTATAGAATTATTTACTTATATTTCATGGACATATTTATTGACTTATTCACATATTTATATATTTATTATAGTTTAAGTTAAATGTTGTTGGTGTTTTTAGATAACGACTTGGTTTCAATTGAAGAAATTCAGGAACTGCTTCAAAACGTACAACTCATCTTCGAGGCGAAGATGGCGAGCAAGGTCCCAGAGAGGACTGTGCGGGACTCCAGAGGATGCAGCTGTTCAGGCCTGAAGTGCTACTGCTGCAAATATATTAACATGCCTAAACTCAAGTTCAATGGAAACGGTGAGTAAAGTAATCAAAGTAATAACTTAATCTGAACCTAAGAATATTTGAAAGGACCGTATGTACTTCTGGGATATTCCAATCTGTTGCTCACGCAATCTAATCAGTTGTTGGGATAATATAATCTTTTGTTGGGATAACTTAATCTTTCGTTGGGATAATTTAATGTGTTTCAGAGGTAATCTAATTCTTTTGTTGGGGCAAGTTAATCAGCTGCTTGGATAACTTAATCTCTTACTAGGATAATTTAATCTGGTACTGGCAAAATCTAATCTGTTGTTGTAATAATCCAATATTTTGCTGGGATAATTTAATCTGCTGCTTGGATAATATAATCTGCTTCAGTAAATATGTGTTCTGTTGCTGGGATGAAATAACCTGCTGCTAGCATCATTTAATCTGTTCCTGGGATAATTTAATCTGTTGCTAGGATAAATTGATCTCTTGAGGGGATAATTTAATCTGTTGCTGGGTTAATCTAACTTGTTGCTAGGATAATTTAATCTGTTGCTGGGTTAATCTAACTTGTTGCTAGGATAATTTAATCTGTTGCTGGGATAATTTAATCTGTTGCTGGGATAATTTAATCTGTTGCTGGGATAATTTAATCTGTTGCTGGGATAATTTAATCTGTTGCTGGGTTAATCTAACTTGTTGCTAGGATAATTTAATCTGTTGCTGGGATAATTTAATCTGTTGCTAGGATAATTTAATCTGTTGCTGGGTTAATCTAACTTGTTGCTAGGATAATTTAATCTGTTGCTGGGATAATTTAATCTGTTGCTGGGATAATTTAATCTGTTGCTGGGATAATTTAATCTGTTGCTGGGATAATTTAATCTGTTGCTGGGATAATTTAATCTGTTGCCGGGATAATTTAATCGGTTGCTGGGATAGTTTAAAAATTATGTGGTTAGGATAATTTTTCTGTTCGGGGATAATTTGCCATAATAATCTAATCTTTTTGCTAGGATAATCTACTCTTTTGTTGGGATGTAAGCAAATAAATGAAGAAGAATTAGATATTTAAAAAATAATAAAAAATAATAAAATGTGTTGTTGGGATAATCTAATCAATTCCTGGGATAATCTAATCTTTTGTTAAGATAAGATAATCTGTTGTTGGGATAATAATCCAATCTCTTGTTGGGATTATCTAATCTCTTGTTGGGATTATCTAATCTCTTGTTGGGATTATCTAATCTCTTGTTGGGATTATCTAATCTCTTGTTGGGATTATCTAATCTCTTGTTGGGATTATCTAATCTGTTGTTGGGATAATCGAATCTGTTGCTGGGAAAATGTAATCTGCTGATGGCATAATTTATTTCTGTTGGTGGATAATTTAATCTGTTGCTGGGATAATTAATCTGTTGCGGGGATAATTTATTCTCTCGCTGGGATGCTCTAATCTGTTGCTGGAATAGTCTAATCTGTTGTTGGGATAATGTAAGCAATTGTTGGAATAATTAAATCTATTTGGTTGATGATTTTATTGTGTAATTACGATAACATTATTTTTGCTTTGTATACTCCAGTCTGTTGCTGGGATAATTTAATCTGTTGCTGTGGTAGTTTAAACTGTTAGTGGTACGTGTGCTGTTGTCACAGCTTGCCTCAGCGTGGCTTATCTTCCTCATAACTACGGGATTCTGGTCAGTCTGACGTTTGGAGAGCACTCGGTCTTCTCAAAGGAAATCTCGGGTATGGAAACTCTACTATAATGACTCCGCTGCTGTACACGCTTAGTGGCAAGTCAGCTGATGAGTGAGAAGAATGGCCACGAATGCCAAGGCTAAGGAAATGAAGTCGCTAACACTTCTTTTCATGATTCTTGAAGGCTCTTAGGATGCGCTATATAAGTGTCAATGCTACTCTCTTCTTTCTTCTTCTTCTCGTTCTTTTTGTTCTGGTTCTTATTGTTCTTGCTGTTGTTGTTATTCTTTCTCTTATTCCTTTGTTCTAATGTGTGCTTGCTAACGGTGTAATAAAGAATATACTTACTTGCTTACTTACTTACTTACTTTCGTTCTTCTTCCAGTAATGTGCTGTAGTCGACTATACACAACAATTATAACGAGTGAAAAATTCGTAATCTAATCAAGACTTCTTTTTTGCCATTTTCGCAACGCCCAAGGCACCACGATGATATCGTGATTTGAATTCGTTGCTACTGTGGTTTCAGCGAGAAATCCGCCGCCTATTTGCATCGGAATTCCTAAACTGAAGAGAGGCGGCTCCGTCTGCATCGAGTTCTACAACCTCGACCTCAGCCAAGGGTCTTTAAGCGGTTGTTCCAGATTACTGGGCCGACTCTTGTATATAACCATTGTGAAGGTCGACCTCGCTTGTTTCCGCATCAACTTCCGTGGTGCCATCCCGCAGCGCCGTGAAGTGGATGTTCGGAATCTCGATGAATTTCAGACGCCAGTGGAAGGACCCGAACCGATCGACCTTGGTGAATATCTGATGGAGGAAATCAAGACCACCGGAGAAAAGAATAATTAGGATGCAGGCGATCGCACTCGCTTGAGTCGTTCACCTTCTGTCATTTATTCAGTTATGCACAGCAGTTTCTCTCGCTGTTAGAAGTTTTATTAAACTGAAAGTACGGTTGCTTCTCTATTTACGGCTGTGTTTGATTTGCTTGACCAAACTTTGTAGTTTGTACATGGTCCGCTACACTGATGTGTTATCTATTTTACTGGCTTGGAATCGCTTAGAATTTGACTGACAGTTAAATCCTCACTTTATCGGTAGTTATTCATAGCAAATCTTTCATCCAACTGCAGCATACGATGTTTTGTTCAGGTTTCATTTTTCCGGTGAAGATTTTACCAGTGTCTATACATCATTACTATATCTGGCTTGGTACCCGCCAGCAGTTGGATAAGCTGGACCTGGAGTCTCTCTCCTCTGAATTTCCCACCTTCGTCTTCTCCACCTCCGTTCGGAACTTGGGGGTGGTTCTGGACCAAGAATTGACTTTTGTGCCGTATATCGCGGCCCTGACTCGTTCTTGCTACTACTGCCTGCGCCAACTACGGGTGGTGTCCCGCTCTCTCTCTCTCTTTCTTCTGCTTCCACCTTGGTCCATGCCTTCGTCGTTAATCGCCTGGACTACTGTTCCTCTCTCTACCTTGGGCAGGTCCGATTGCATCCCCTGGAGGGGGTCTTGCGGGCTGCTACTCGCTTGGTGGGCGGTGCCCCCAAGTATGGTCACATCTCTGCGTACATGCGGGAAGTCCTCCACTGGCTTCCGATCCAGCAGCGCATTCACTATAGAGTCTCCTGCATAGTGTGGCATTGTCTTCTCGGCATGGCACCAGCTTACCTGCGGGAGCTCTTTACCCTGACCTCGGCCTGCTCTGGTCGCCGATCTCTGCGCTCGGCTTCCAGAGGTGACTTTGTGGTCCCTCGTGCACGCACTTCCACTAGACAGCATAGGGCTTTCTCGGTCGTAGGTCCCTCTATGTGGAATGGCCTACCCTCTGACCTGCGTTCTCTCCCACGGGACATGTCTAGTACCTTCTATAAGAACCTCAAGACTTTTCTTTTTGACCGGGCTTGGGTCGGGAGCGCCTCTGAGTAGTTGCCTAGAAGGGGCGCTATATAAATTCCGTTGATTGATTTATTGATTACCTTATCTTATATTAGCTATATTCTCATACATTTCCATATTATAATATGTAAGCTTGAAATTGCGGATTTTGTTGCAATCATTGCGAATTGTGGTTTCATGTAAAATGTTTTCTTTAAAATATTTTCCTCTTTAGGTTTCTGTCCGGCTCAGCGGCGTAGCTGCTCACCTCCATAGGCCTAGTGCTAATCCACACCGTGTTAGGATGTGGTACTAAAGGGCATATGAATATGCCCAGTAAAATCTCGATTGTTGTTCTGAATCTGCTCAGCCTTGGATTACATAGCTGTATGTCACAAATAATTGTAGATTTAGTTTAACTACAGATAGTCTTGTGGGTGATAATCAGATTGTCAAGGCTAAGTCCTGCGTTCGATGCCAGGCAGCGCAAGTGGTGCGAGTAATTAATGTGTGACTTCTCAACAAGACTAGTAGTAGCTGTAGAGATATCAGTAGTGGACTTGCTGCTGTAGTAGTAATAGTAGTGGAAATGGCGATAGCAGAAGTTGGATTAGTGGGATTGTCATAAATAGTACTAGAGAGACGCCGAATAGTAGGGGTGTATTTACAAGAAAATAAAAGACAATGGAAAAATATTATCACATATTTGGTTTCATTGTAACGATGATAATATCAAGGTGGAATGAAAAGTTGTCGCAAATATTCCCATATAACTAACCGTTCCAATTTTATATCTAATCTGTTATTGCATTACCTTACCATAGTCAAACTTACCTTTACCTACCATAAATGAGCTGACCTTGCGAAGCCCAGTCATGGTCTCCACCTTGTCTTGGATTGCTACTGTATATTTTTATAATTAGTTTGATTCTGCTTTCGTGCTTTCCGTTGCATTACTAGTAAAAACTCCTTTCCTGTAGTTTGTAGTTAGAATTTTGCAAAAATTAAAAATGTTGCTTGAAGAATCACGTTCTTATGTTTGACTTATTTAATTAAATCTAAATTGTATTGTATTTTGCCATGGACAAATGCATTTAAACATTTATAAAGCGCCTCTAGTAGGGTGAACCGTTCAGAGGCGCTCCCAGTGCGCAAGACCAAGAGAAAAGAAATTAGTCTTGAGGAAAGCAAAAGAAGACGAGGGGTTGACTATTAAAATTTGAGAGCGAGTAGAAGAAGACAGTGTACTCCAGAGAGAGGGACCAATTGAGGTAAAAGATCGGGGGTTCGCCATAGCTGTTCTAGTATGAGGAACTGCAAGATCAAATCTGTCAGAGGAGCGAAGTGGACGATGCGAGGAGACAGAAAGAGGCCGGTGAATAACATCAATTAAATATTTGGGGGCAAGACCCCGCTGTGTCTTCGATACCAGAATAAGGATTTTAAACTTAATACGCGCAGACAGAGGAAGCCAGTGCATTTGCTCAACTATGATGGATGAAATGCGTGAGTATCGTGACAGACGTGCAATTAATCTTGCAGCTGCATTTAGGACTGACTGCAGAGGCATGAGACGGACCTTAGGAAGACCGATTAGAAGCGAATTGCAGTAGTCGATTCGGGAGCAAATGAAATCATGGACCAGCGTGGTGAAAACAGAGGATGAGACAGATCGTCAAACAGCCCTGAGACGCCTTAAATGGAAGTATGAAACACGTGTGAGGTTAGAGATGTGATATTTGAAGGCAGTGTGATTCTCCTAACAGATTTTATTTTAGTTATAGTTACAGTAATAGTTAACTAACTGGTTTACCCGGCGTTGCCCGGGGTTATAAGTTTCAATCCCTGTAGCGAATATCCTCCATCCATCCACCCTCCATCCAACTGCATCCTTCATCCACCCTCCATCCACCAGCATCCTCCATCCACCCTCCATCCACCAGCATCCTCCATCCACCCTCCATCCACCAGCATCCTCCATCCACCCTCCATCCACCAGCATCCTCCACCACCCTCCATCCACCAGCATCCTCCATCCACCCTCCATCCACCAGCATCCTCCATCCACCCTCCATCCACCAGCATCCTCCATCCATCCACCCTCCATCCAACTGCATCCTTCATCCACCCTCCATCCACCAGCATCCTCCATACACCCTCCATCCACCAGCCCGGGGTTATAAGTTTCAATCCCTGTAGCGAATAAGCAACAAATTTAGGTATAAGTTTCAATCCCTGTAGCGAATAAGCAACAAAAGTTAATGTGAAGTGAAATCCCTACGGCTGCGCCATCTGGCGAATCTTTAGAAATGCGAGCCGGTGACAGAGAATTGGCGGTCAAACACACAGAATCTTCTCGGGGGGCGCCATCTGGCGAATGAAAATAGGTTGAGTGTAAGTTTTTTTGCCCAGCTAAAAATGCATTGACCGGGTAGGTTTTGGCCCGGAACACCATGGTAGCGATGAAAACGGGGGACGCGAAGCCGACCACTGGGTGTGTAATGCCCAGCCCGAGACAGTAGTAAAGGTTTTGAGTGAAAAGCTCGAAAGCTCTAGAAATGCATCCCGGTCAAAGATCGCTGTGACAGACAGACAGACAGACAGATTCATCTCTTTATTGATATAGATGGTTTTTCATTTTAGTTATAGTTACAGTTATAGTTAGTATTATTTTTTTAGTTATAGGCCTAGTTATAGTTACTGGACTTTTATTTTAGTTAATTTTAGTTACTACATAATTACAAGCGATCCCAATGGCACTCCTCCTGGTCCATCGATTAATTGTCAGCAAATTTTAGACAGTTTTGATTTCCTCCCCTTGTCATCAACTGTCAAACACTCCTAACAAAATGTGACGTCAGGGGTCAAAACCCGTCGCTTGTCGCTTCCTAGATATTGAGCTAGGAGCCGAATTAGGCGAAAGGAGTCACAAATATTGAACATTCTTCAATTCACCAGTTGCCTATGAATTTGCCATAATTTGCATTGTAATAACCCGATTTTGATGCCGTTTATTTTATTCGATGCAGGATATAACCTTTTCTTGCCCAGCAAAATTGTAGTACAATCAAGTAATGGTAGCTGAGGACTTTGATGACACGAATATTCCGAAATGTTTTATTCGATTTTCTCACTATATATTAATGACAGAATCAAACGAGCATAACTCCAGTTAGTAAAAAGATATTTTCATTCTGTAAAATGTATTTTGAAGCAGATAAATTGTAGAATATGACTAAATAAAATGGTCAGAAACCGACATGTGACGGGATTTGACCCCTGGCGTCACAAATTATGTCAAAGAAAATTACCCCACCCTCAGAATATTTCTATGACTCTAACATGCAAAAAACTGAAATTTCCAAAAAACAAAACGTTGTTATTCAGATTTTAATTTGATACTTAATGGCCACAGTACTTGTGTAATCACTGTCTGTAACAGATATTTAATGGATTTTTCCCATCAAAAATACAATCTCGTTTTCTTTTAAATGTGTATTCAATTTGATTTTTATTATGAACATTTCTAATTTGAACATGATAACTTTTTTCATAATATTCCTTTTAACATAGAAAATTAAAATCAAAACAAGTTTCTCACTCTAAAATTAACAATCGAAAGAAAAAATTATCTTTCCATAAAAAGCGAAATATTGCATTTTCGAAAAGAAACCAGAATATTTGGAAGGAGAATATGCAGCACATTTTCTCATTTTATCTCGGAACAATAAACAGGATAGTTTATAACGAATAAAATATCGCGTTTGATTAAATTCGCCATATTTATCGATATTGCACTTTTTTATTTCATTAACGAAAATAGCGATGAATTTTCGTTAGTGTTATTTTCGTTATCAATCAATCAATCAATCAATCAATCAATCAATCAATCAATCAATCAACCAGACATTTATATAGCGCGCTCTTCAAGGCAACTCTTCAGAGGCGCTCCCAGCCCAACCTCGACGAAAGAGAACAGCCTTAAGAGCAGAGAAGAAAGAGGTGGACGAGTCTCGAGGGAGAGACCGCAGTCCAACAGGAAGGCCGTTCCAGATAGCGGGACCGACAACGGAGAATGCTCGCTGTTGCATGGTTGACGTGCGAGCGAAAGGAATATGTAAGTCACCGCGGGCGGTGGAACGGAGTGAACGGCGACCAAGAGGTGCGGACGCTGGAGAGCAGAGCTCACGTAGGTAGAAAGGAGCGCGGCCAAGCTGACAGTGCCAGACAATAGAAGCAACCCGGTATACAATGCGTTGCGAAAAAGGAAGCCAGTGGAGGACGTCACGCATGTAGTCAGACACGTGACCAAACTTAGGGATGCGCCCAACGAGGCGCGCAGCAGAGCGTAGAACGCGTTCAAGGCAATGCAGTCGAGTGTGAGGGAGACCAATATAGAGAGAACAGCAGTAATCAAGTCGACAGGTAATGAAAGCATGAACGAGGGTAGCTGCATGCTTGGGAGAGAGAGAGCGGGAGACCACACGGAGCTGACGTAACTGGAAACAACAACCCCGGCTCAGCTGCGAAATATGCTGGGAGAGGGTGATTTCAGAGTCCAAGGTGACACCAAGGTCGCGGACAGAAGTGGAGAAGACGATATTAGGGAATTCAGTGGCAAGGCTAGCAAGATCAATCTTACCAAGTTGCCTGCGAGTACCCAGCCATATATATATTGGGTCTTGGAGGGGTTCAGACGGAGGCGGTTAGAAGACATCCAGGCTACCAATGAGTCAGTGGAAAGGCACATAAGGCGGACTGCAGTGGCGGCATCAGAGGCAGAGCAATGAGTGTAAGCCTGTACATCATCAGCATAAAGCTGGTTAGACAGAGTGCAGGAAGTAAGAAGATGGCAAAGATCCGAGGTGAAAATAATATATAAGAGGGGACCCAGAACGGAACCCTGAGGAAGGCCGATCCGGACTGGGACCCAAGGGGACCTAGTGGAACCATAAATGACAGAAGATGAGCGGTTGTGTAAATAGGAGGCCAGCCATTCTAGGGGCTTTCCAGAAAGGCCAAAAGATGTGGATAGACGGAGGAGGAGGATGTCATGATCGACCGAATCAAAGGCTGCTGTGACGTCAAAGAGTGCGAGCAGAGAGACTTGGGAGCGGTCAATGGCGCCATAGAAGTCAGAAAGAAGCCGGAGGAGGAGGGTTTCAGTGGAGTGACCCTTACGGAAGCCAGATTGATGCACCGGAAGTAGGTTATTTCCATCAAGGTAAGCTATCAGTTGCTGAGCAATCAACTTATAGTCATAGTTATAGTTAATTATATTTTTAGTTACAGTTATAGTTATCGTTAACGAAATCATTTTTGGTTCGTTAACGAACATTTTCGTTACCGTTAACGTTAACGAGAATCACACTGTTTGAAGGAGAGAGAGCTATCAAGCGTAACACAGAGGTCGCGTGCACTTGATGAAAAGAGCAGTGTGGATTCCGAGAGGAGGGCAAAATCAATCTTCAGCAACTGTTGAGGAGAGCCAAACTAAATGAACTGGGATTTGGAGGCATTAAGAGAGAGACGTTTGAGGACATCCAGGAATGTAGAGACTTCGATAGAGACTCAACACGCTCAACTAAGTGCAATTGCGATGAAAGAGACCCATGGATATATGCTTGGACTTCATCCGCAAAGAGATGACCAGCGGCTTCCGAGAGTGGGAAAAGAGAAGGAATGTCAGCCGTGTAGAGAATAAAGGGTATAAGACCAAGTACAGAGCCTTGAGGAACACCCAGCTGAATCAAATGCCTCAGGAAGACCTTGAATATAAACGGAATATTGTCAAAGTCCCCGTAACTGCACTTGTGACCGTTAACTCCCCATGTATAGAGCGCGACTTCAAATCAAGCGTAGGGCACCAACTTATTCTCGAGCGCTGCGACGTGTCAAAGGGGTTGTCCACAGTTATCAAGTAAAGACTCAAGCCCGTTTGCGAGGCCTAAAGGTTTAGGACAGCACAGCTAATGAGGGTTTCGTTTAGGAAAAGTGAGACTTGAAAGCAAAGGAATGGCTAAATTAGGGTAGGAATACTTGAAAAAGAGACGGTAGTTTAAAGTGGAAAGTCTAAAGGGTGATAGAGGTGCTTGGGGCATCTCATGATGGTGGGTGAGATGTGAGTGTGGTGAAGAAGTTCAAAATAATACAAACAGAAAAATGTGACCATCCGCAATTTTTCCGTGAAGGTCATTGCAACTATGCCTCAGTTGCCTGGGAAAATGTTTGCAGTGTATACGCGGGCGAATTTTCTACTATAGGTCTACTTCTTGTTTATCTAGCAGATGAGCTCGAAACGTACTATGAACACAATCTAATCTCTTGTGGGGGGGGGGTAATCAAATATGCTGCTGGGATAATTCAGTCTGTTCTTAAGATAATCTAACATGTTACTGTAACGAGCTCCATGTTGTCGCAGGTTGCCTCAGCACTACTTATCTCCCTCGCAACTACGGAATCCTGGTCACCCTGACGCTCGAAAATCGCAGGATCTTCTCAAAGGAGGTCTCAGGTATTGTCTGAAACGCTAACCTAACCCTAATCCTCACCCTAACCATAACCATAACCATAACCATACTCGTAACCCTAACCTTGATCCTAACCCTCAACTGCGCCGTACTAGGCTATCTGCAACGCTCATGATAAGAAGCATTAGAAATCTAATCTAATATAATGTATTCTAATCTGGCTTATTGTATTCAAAACGAATGATTTTCATTGCTCCGTGATCATAATACCCAAAGGATTAATCGAATTGCACCAAGTAAAATTAGAGAATTTACATCCTCAATTTCACGTACTGCTGTATATAATTATGCTAAAGCCTTGACCATAACACTGACTGCTACCGTCACAATTTAAGTAGAAACTGACAGATTTAGTGGAAACAGATGAAGTCTTGTGGCAAAAAGTTAGATTTTCAATGCTAGGTCCTGCGTTCGATGATTCAGGTACAGATGTAGAATCTGTAGCGATATCTGTAGTTACCTAGACTTGCTACCGTAGTAGTAATAGGCTACTAGTGGAAGTGGTCCTAGCAGTAGTTGGATTAGTCATGGGGTCACTGATAGTAAGAGCTGCAGTAAGGGCGTTATTAGAAGTTGTTTTTGTGCAGCGTAGTATTAGAGGTGTAGAATGAGGTTTATTTCAGGGGTAACGGATGCACCTTGCAAGTCTCGGTATCGTTTAGGCAGAAGCGATCATCGGCGCTATAGAAAGCATTAGATTAGATTAGAATTGGTATCTTCTTCATAAGAAAAAAATTTAAAAAATATTATCATATATTTGGCTTCATTTCAACGACGGATGATGCGAAGGCTGACTGAAAAGGTTGACTCTAAGATTTCCATGTAACTATTCCATTCTTATCTAATATTCAATCTTTTGTTACATTAAATTGCCTTAGTTCACCTAAATGATTCTATCCTACCTTAGCTAACCTGGCGGCATGACATTATATTGTCTAGCTTTGTCTTGTTATAATTTAGAATCAGTTCGATCTTGCTTTCGTACATTCCGTTTAATTTCTAGAAAGCACTCCGTTGTTATCGTCTGTGTTTGGATTTGCAAATAAAAATATTGCATGAAAATGGACTTACTTATATGTGACCTATTTGTCTAAAAATAAAAATACGCTCGAAGATTAGTACATTATTATACATTCTTAAGTGTCTTAAGCAACCCAGTGGGAGGATCTGAGGTTTAGCTGGGCTTTAACTCCTGAGATTCATTCATTCATTCATTCATTCATTCGAAGATTTATATAGCGCCTCTTCAAGGGAACTACTCAGAGGCGCTCCCGACACCAGCACGTTCATATAAGACAGTTTAAAGTTTTGCAAGAAATATGCCAGAGGTGACCCCCAGGGCACATGCGGAGCTCTAAGGGAAGTCTGAGATACACTGATTATACTGAATGTTGAACTGATTACTACTTCGTTTGGCGCACTATCATTTCATGCCTTGTGCATTAAGAACCGGCACGATAAAAGTTACCAATACAATTATAGATTACGCTGATGAAGTTGACTTCCACATAGACCAGTGCCATACTATATTTTCTTATCGAGTTATATAGTTGTCTCAGGAGATGCAGTCCTAACTTCATGTAAAGTTCAGCAACCCGCAACAATAGTTTTACCAATCGACTAATAGTCAACTCCTCGCTTAAACTTTGTAGGCCAAAGGTTAGGCCGAACTGTAAATCAACATCGCGAGTTCCATTAAGAAACGATGTAGGTATCTATGTGTACAAACTAATCGTGGATAAGGTTCCCACATTGGTAGACGAAAACAACCTCTAAAAGTTGCGTATTGAAAGTGTCGAAATCAGCTTCGATTAGCCAGCTAAGCGGTTTAAGGCATACCGGAATCATCGTTCGCAGAGGTGACCTCTGGATTGAACCCTGGCCACGATTTATCTGGTGCAATGTTGAATCTGGAGCTGTTTCTTGTCACCCAGAGATCGAACGCACCCTGATCAAATATTACAATGACCGATTGGAATTGCATGTCCACCCGAGTGACCTATCGACCGCCTACAAACATCGAAGGACGTTGATCGGTTTGCCACTGGACAGTTGCGAGACGAAGTATATCGTTCCAGGATATCTAACAAGTCTAACTAACATCCACCGGATGTCGTCTTCATCAATGAGCATCTAACCAAGTACCAAGCTCATTGCGGAAATCTTCGCCCGCATCTCGTCACCGAACGAACTTGAGCAGTCATGAACTTTCAATGTTATCATTTAATACAGTAACACACTTGACGCCCGGCTATGTTTTTTAATCAATTTATAGCAGCCTTGTTTGACAACCTGCATATTTTTCTAGATATAAAACCTGTAAGATATTAACAATGTCTGCGTCATTGGATCTCATCATGCACAACTCCCTTCTGTTTAAGGGGAGAGTTGCTTTCTGTGTCGCGTTCTGCTCGATGTTTTGACGTATTTGAAGAATAAACATCCTGGAAACTTCCTTCATCTGCTGAGAGAAAGAGAGAGAGAGACAGACAGACAGATAGACAGACAGACACAGACAGACATACAGAGACAGAGAGAAAGAGAGTGACGGATTGAGTGAGATTTGAAGAGGGAGACAAAGTAGGGGAGAGCTAAACGAGGGAGTCAGATGTGGACAGAGCTGGTGAGTTGGGTGCATCACCCTGCGGGTAGCTGCTGAAGTTACACATCAAAAATGGAAATGCATCGAAAACCTGACCATACATGGTCATCATATCTTCTCTCAACCCTGAGTATGCGGGAACCCCTTCTGCCTTTATATAAGCAGCTGTTGAAAGAAGAGTTGTGCTGTGCTTGCTGTTCTGACGAATCATCCTAAAGCTACCGAGACTTCCTTCATCTGCTGGTCGACTCAACCGGTAAGACTTTCACCTTAGGGTGGTCGGCAGCCATCCCTCCGAAGGCAGCCCACCATCTTCCAATACGGGCGTCCGCTCAGGGGCGTAACTTTGGCCTAAACAGTGGGGTACCAATTTCTTACATACACGAAGCAGCCGGAGACTGCGATCTCTGGGAAGACTCAATAATAAAACATTGATTGGCTTTGTTTAAAAAGTGGGGGTACAGTACCCCTCAGTCCAAAAAGTGGAGGGTACCGTACCCTAGTGCCCGGAGTCAGTCGCTAAGGAGTTAGCGACTGACTTGATGAGTTAGCGACTGACTTAGCGACTCAGTCGACTAAGTCGCATGCTTATCGACTGACTAAGTCGCTAAGACTTATCGACTGACTTAGCGACTTGCTATCGACTTCTCAGGTAATCAGGTATGTCTATTGGACATACCTGATTACCTAACAATATAATGCATATTACCGCATACTGTACTGACCGTGACGTCATATCCTTGGGCATTAACGGAACCCAAATGGGCTCTATAAAGGTCCAAAATGGTAATATGGACTCCGCTCCTTGTGGGCATGCTGACAGAGGACAGACCGATGACTGTGAGAATGTTAATGTAAATTCGTGAAATTGAGCGCTTGATAAATCGAATGAAGCATGGATTTATAACAGTACCCGATCTAACGGCCGATCTTACGGCCAACCTGCTTGGCAGAAACAGTACTGCTGACGCGTGCCTCTTTCAGGCAGTAACAGAGAACGAGAATCATGTACTAGGCACTTATTCCCAGTGTGAGAATTGTAGAAAAAGACTGGGGGTTAGACTTTGATCCATGTGGAGTTTAATATTTTATTCGTATTTTGAAAACTGGTGTCAGCTGAATTTGAAAGCAGCAGATTTCAATGCTAACAGTATTGCAAGTCAAACTCGAATCAAAATCAATTCCTTTCTTGAGAAAATTCAAAAATGCATACATGATGCACCATGGAAATTTCTTCTCTTCTAAATCACACTAGCACAACTGACGGGGTTGGAAACGACCCACTGGAGTGTGCAATGAAGACGAGACCCAGAGTTAGGGCCCCAAAGTAGGGCTCCGGGGACTCTAAGAAAGACTAGGGGGTTGAACCTCCGACAATTCTCACCCTGCTTATTCCCCTCCTCTTCGTAATCATCAACGCCATCTTCGTAATAGAATGCTATACCCCGTATTCTTTATAAGAACTCTTACTAATAGAGCAAACTCTTTCTCTTATAATGTACCAAGTTGCGGCATGTCAGCTTGTTTTCCTCAATAAATGAATATTGTATTGCGTTGTATTGTATTGCGTTGTATTGTATTGTATTGTATTGTATTGTATTGTATTGTAAGTGTTGCTCAATTCATGCTGCTGATGTCTTGGTCAAATCGAAACTTGGAAACTGCGATTAAAACAAGCAAAATATTAAGTGAGCGAAGTCGCTAGCAGTCGATAGCTTAGCGACTGGTTTCGACTTGAGGGCTTATCGGCGGCGGCGGCGGCGGATGGCGGCGGCGCCGGGGACTACCGTACCCCCAGTCCAAAAAGTACGGGGTACGGGTACCCCTCGTACCCGCACAAATTACGCCTATGCGTCCGCGATACGTATGTAGGCCCCTGTGTATATTTGTATGTGTATGTATGTATGCATGCATGCATTGTACTTGTAATTATAAATAGTCCTCTCTGGCTGATATGAATCCATCTCACGAAAAGGTTGTGACCGAGCAGGTAAATATTTAGGAGTTTTCTTTTGTGCTGGTAGTAAAATGAGTTGCGATGTGGTTAGTATAATGGGCAGTTTTTATGCAGCTAGCAATAATGTTTTCAATAAGACCGGGTTTGTCGGAGATAATGCAGCTTCACTTACCGCAGACATATAGCTTCCCAGTAATAGGATATGGCTCAGAAGCAGTGAGATGTTCTCAGTCTCACCTGGGTAAATTAGACGCTTCCTGGAACATTGTATATCTAATAGTGCTTGATGATACATTATATGGGAATCAGTTAGAGTATCTATTTTAAGCTCAAGCAGTTGGCCTTTATATCTATGAGATGTATTGCCAAGTTTACATTTCTTGAAGTCCAATGCTAACCGCTGCTAATAGTACACTTAATAACCTACAATTATGGACACGAATTTAATTCATTAGTTAGTGGACTTGGTTTGTCAGTAAAGTGTACTTAACTCCTGTACTTTACAACGCTTACGCCTCCAGTTGAGCGTTGCTTTGCTATTTGCATGTTTTGCGTATAAAGATGGATTGTTTTACTCTGGAGTTTTAGGTGACGTTACACCGTGTTCCAAATAAAGACAGTCTATGCTTGTAATGTGTTTCAGTTTTCGTCTATCGTGTGTCTCCTGCGACCTTTGGGACGATGTCTGTTCTCAAGAACCTATCAATGACCAGCGGCGTCTTCCTGGTTGTCTTCGTTCTGGGTGCCATCTCGGCACAAAACGAAGACCTTAAACTGCCACCTGGTAAGTTAACAATTCAGATCCTTTCTCTTTCTTATGCATGCCTATGTGATACGAGCGAACGTATGTATGCATACATGCAATGCAATATATGCCCCGTTATTATGTTTTTTTTTCTTTTGTCTGTTTATTTTCATGTTTATTTATTCATTTATTATAATCGAAATTTTTGTTGTTATCCGTAGAGAGCGATTTGGAGTCGATGGAAGAAATCCAGGAACTGCTTCGAACCGTCCAGCTCTTATTCGAGAAGCAAGTAGCGAGCAAGGTCGGACAGATGACTGTACCAGATGAGGAGCAGGATGCTGAGAACGGTGTCGCTGTGGATGAAGAGGACCTTGAGAATGATGTCGCAGTGGATGAGAAGGATGCTGAGAATGGTGTCGCTCTGAATGAGGAGGATGTTGAGAATGATGTCGAAGTGGACGGGAACGGATGCTGGTGTAATCGCTACGGATGTTCCTGCTGCAAATACATTCGCCGTGGCCCCCGTAGACTCCGAAAAAGATGTAAGTAAATAAAGGAACGCGAGATAAGGTCTACTATAATGAGCGCAGACAACAGTAGGCTAACCCCCTCTCCGCAACTTACCCTCCAACTACAGGGCTACGATTATAGCAGACATTGTCAGCTCCACGCCAAAGACGCATAATAAGACGCATACAATGACACATACAAAGACACATACAAAGACACATACAAAGACACATACAAAGACACATACAAAGACACATACAAAGACACATACAAAGACACATACAAAGACACATACAAAGACACATACAAAGACACATGCAAAGACACATACAAAGATGCAGTGTTGGGTAAACTCACACAAGAAATGAGTTAAATCAAAACTCAACTCACGCACCTCAAAATGAGTTTAAACTCAAACTCAACTCATCCTAAGTGAAATGAGTTAACTCAAACTCAGTTGTTAACTGAGTTAACTCATAAACTCACACGTTTCATACTAGCACGTTCTAATCGAGCAACAATTTTTCCATCACGCCTACTTGTAACAGAAAAATATTTTCCATCAAGAATACACGATACTTCAGCCATGTTGTTCTTAACTGTTCACAATATGCAAAATATGCAGTGCTTAAATACTGTCCGCTAGCAGTGTTTACGACCCTCCCTTCCGTCACCACTCACCAGTATGGAAAGCCGACGATATAAAAAAAGGCTTGTTTCAACATAATATGTGCCGAGTGCCGAAGAGTGAGTTGAGCTTAAAAATAATTGACAGTTAAAACTCAAACTCACAGAAAATATGAGTTAACTCAAACTCATAACTCACGCTCTTTAAGGTGAGTTAACTCAAACTCATAAATCACAGCAAGTGAGTTAGCTCGTGAGTTTAAACTCGTATGAGTTAATTCATACCCAACACTGCAAAGATGCATACAAAGACGCATACAGGGTGGGTCAGCATAAATGGACCGACTTTGCATGCATATAACTCCGCCAATTATTGTAAGCTATTTATACTTAATGCGTCAAATTAAAGATATTTCAGAAGGAAGTCTCTTAGGTTGCAAAAACATCTGGGATGAGAGTTTACTTAGCAAAAAACTCTTACGTCTTTTAGGCTGCAAGGAGAGATTACATAAAGGTCTGAACAGGATTGCACAGGTGTTTGCGAAGGCGATTTCTATGCTAAAGTTACAACTTTCTACGTTCCAAAGACCGATTTGGGCGGTGATTTGAGAGTTTAGATGACAGACAGTACACAAAAACGTGAACTGTTAGCATGGAAGGTTTAGATATCGTGTTATATAGTAGGAACGCGTGTATTGGCCAACAATCTGTTGTAGGGATTATCTAATCTGTTGTTGGGATAATCTAATTGATTCTACTACTGCGTTGTCACAGGTTGCCTCAGGGTGACTACCCCTCGCTGCCACGTCGGAATTCGCTTCAGACTAACGTTCGGACGGCGCACGCTCTTCACAAGGAAGCTCTACGGTATTGTGTGAAGCTATAGTGCGCTGTATTCGGTTATATGCCACACTCATGATCAGCAGTATTAGTTATCTATTAGAACGACTTTTATTGAGCCGTTATCCTAAAGCATCAATCGATAGGCGCACCAAGTAAACGTAGAGAATTTCTGTGGCGCCGAAACAGTCAGGACATTGGCAGTGCAATCAATAACGTACGAATTTACCGATTTATACAGCGCCAGTTTTAGATCCTCACAAACGTATTGAGTTATTGAGTTGTTATCATTATTGTTATTATATGTAATTGTTATTTCTAGAATTATAAATTGCATTTATTATGCGAACAATGTCAGTAAATACGAGGTACAAAGCAGTTGTGAGCGAAGGAGTTGCTCAAGAACCCTACACAGAAACTTTTTAGGTTAGGTTTTAAACCGTAGCCACCACATCACACAGACTGTTCTGCCTGAGGTAGATCCAAGAATGAAACGATGCCATTCTTCTCTATTTTAAGCCTTTTCCTTAATTTCTTTTTTTCTTTGTCAGTTTCCTTTTTCCTTCATCCATTCCAACATAAAATTTCCTGGTGTTACTGAAGCTTTCTTCCCTTCAGTTCTTCCTTCAAGCACTGCCCTCAGGAGCGAAGTTCCACGCAGTGTGTAGCCAATCCAATTCATTTGTCTCCACCATCTCTCGCAAAATTATTATATAAACTGTCAGCATTTAATAAAAATGTCTTTAATCTGCTGTTAATTTGTTGCGACTGTGGTTACAGCAAGAAATCCGCTAGCTATTTGCACCGCCATTCCCGAGGTGAAGAAAGGCTATGAGCTTTGCATTAAGTTCAACCACCTGAGCTACCGTGGAAGGCGTGTCAGCGGATGTTCCAAGTTAATGTTTCGTTACTGTGCATCAACCTTTTTAAGGGTTAATCTCGGATGCTTCCGCTTCAGCTTCCTTAACGCCACCCAACAGATCGGTGAAGCGGAGGATCCGTACTTCGATGAACCTCAAGCCAAAGTGGAAGGCCCTGAACCACACTACCTTGGTGAAGTTCAGATGAACAACATCAAACCTGGCGACAATGAGGAGAATTAAGCCTCAACGCATCGTACTAAACAGATTCACTCGCTTTCAGTACTAGTCTGTCAATTTACAAATCCAAGAGTAGTTTAGTTCGTATTTGTAGCTGTAATTGTAATGGAGCATTACAGTTATTGTGCCACTCAACGATTCAGAGGAGATCCGGATCGAAGTCACTGCTATCGATAACAAATAAAATGGACTTGAGGCATTTCTGGAACAGAGGAAGAGAAAGGCTGAATAGATGAAGCTGCAATTCCTATGAAGTCCAAATTACGGATTCAGCTGACATTAGCGAAAATAATACGTTCGATGATTTCTTTGTAATCTCTTCTTCTTCAGATTTGTTGCCCCAATTCACAAGTCCAATGGCATCATTGCTAACCTAGCGGTGCAAACGGCGATGTCTCTCTTGGATAAATAACTGTTAATGCCACTATCAAAGTAAACACAGATTTAGTTGAAGCTGAGGTAGTCATGTGAGTAATAATTGGATCTTTAAGGCGAAGTCCTGCTTTCGATTCCATGCACAGCTAATGAATGTGAGTAAAAACTGCGTGACTACCCTATTTGTAGTAGCTGTAGCGATATTGGTAGTGAACCTGCTACTGTGGTACTAATAGTGAAAGAAATAGCGTTAGCAGTAATTTGATTAGTTGTAGGATCGCTTTTATTGATAGTTGATGTCGGGTCATTATTGGAAGTGGAGGGCAGAAATAGAGGTGAAGAATGGGGTCCACGTCAGGGGTTACGGAAGCAGTTGGATAGTCTCAGTAATAAATATACAGAATTGTGGGGGTTTATTTACAAGAAAATAAACGAAAATGTAAAAAATATTATCACATAGTCGGCTTCGTTGTAACGACGATAATACGGAGGCTGACTGAAAAGATGTCCCAACGATTTCCATGTAACTAGCCCTTCTTACTTCCATCTCATCCCTTGTTACACTACCTTGTCTTAATCTACTTTACCTTACCTATAATTCCTGAGCTAACCTTAGCGATGCCCAGTCATTGTCTCGTCATGTTTCGGCTTGCTTGTGTATCCTTTTATAATCGGTTTGATCTTGCTTTCGTACATTCCGTGTCACTTGTAGTAAAAACTCTTTTAGTATTGTGTGTAGGCCCTAGTTAGAATTGCAAAAATTTAAAAATATTGCATGAAGAAAGACGTTCTTGTGTTTAACTTATTTGACTTTACACTAAATGAATTAAAATAGGGGCCTATTATTACATTAGTATATATTATTCTGTTGCGTACAAGTGTCTTAAGCAACCCAGTTATTTTTGGCAGGCTTGAAATTTGATGGTTGCCTTTTGAGGACTCCTGCAACTTATTTTGTTTGCCTAATCATAATGAAAGCATTCTATCACAGTATCTCTGGCTCTAATATCAAGGTTCACTCTTAGCACAATACGAAGAATCAAGTGCAATGTTAACATCGGGAATGTAGCATAGTCACGGATGTTCTGTGGGATTTTCATCGTTTTGCAGAAGACCTCAATGAATGGTCTCTTCTAACGGAACCGTAGACAAATATCGTGGTAAATTGAAGAAGGTCGATGGGTGAGAGAGTTTCGAGACTAATATGCGTAAACAAATTCAAACCGATAAGTGTTAAATGTGGACCTCTATAACATTAAGAAGTAACCGTAATGAATGTTAAAACGTTGAACCAGCTATCTAGAATACCGGAGAGCTTAACACTAGGGACAAATTAATATCCAGTGAAACATATCGGGCTGGCATAAGTGGTCGGCAAGGAGCACAGATAGGTTGGCTTATTCAAACGACCTCTTTCTCGTTTTCTCTTAGACTTTGTCAACTAGAATTCTCTATTTTCAAATGGACACACGTATTTCATCTAGGAGGGACATTTGCCTCAACTGAAACCGTCATTTCCTAATTCATTTGTTACACTAACAGTTATTTAATCCAAAGTTTCGCAGATACAGAAATACAGCAACCTCGATTTTTACTGGGCAGGTTCATATGTCCTGTGGTGCTACATATTATTGAACTCAGTGAGGAGAAGCACCATAGATGTGAACAGTGGATTCATTGAACACATGAATCTACCGACAGGCAGAAACCTAAAGAGGCAGTTATTTTAAAGAAGAGATTTACATGGAACTATTATTCTCACAAAATTCAACTAAGCCTGTATAATATTGTGCAAATAAGCATATATACCTCACAGGTAATGACGTAAAGAAACTTCAAACCTTAACCGGAAATTGAAATTTGAACACACCATAGTGTGCAGCAGTTGCTGGAATATTTGCTCTCACTAAATCCAGCTAAAATGTAGGCTATTACTGTTATACCAATTCTAAGCTATTGCGAGCGAAGATAAATAGATAGCACATCAGTCTATTGAACCATTTACAAAGTTTGGTCTCCATGCGCAGACCAAGCGAAAGCCCTAAACAGAGAATAAGCCATACTTTCAACTTTATGAAACTTCTAAAAGCAAGAGAAACTGCTACATGTATTCGTGACTGAATAAACGGATAGATAAGTTCAGAATGTGAATGTCTCTGGTGCGTGCGAACGCCGAGTCTTAATTCTTCTTATATCCGGAAGGCTTCATTTTCTGCATCAGAACTTCACCAAGGTAAATTCGTTCACGTCCTTCCACTTGAGGAACATCGAGGTACGGAAGATCTACTTCACCAACTTGCTGGTTCGCATCACGGAAGTTGATGCGGAAACAGCCGATGTTGACCTTTAGAACGGTTACTGTAAAGACTTTGGCCAGTAACTCGGAACACACTCTGAAAGACGTTGTGTTGAGGGAGAGGTTGTAGAACTGAATGCAGACCTGTCCTCCGTCCTCCATGTGTGGAAATCCGACGCAAAAAGGAGGCGGTTTGCTGGCTGCAACCAAATTCGCAACGAATAAGAAAAACTGAAGACATTGTTTTTTTTTATTAAATGCTGATTTATGGGGAGCTGTGACTGACTGGTTAGATTCCCAACCTGTAATGTGGAGAGTAGGCCTACAGGTTCAAATCTTCATTTCAAGCGGTTACAGTGTAGGGAACCGAAGCAAATCTTTCACTCACAATTACCTAGCGCCTCACTAACTGACCTTGTGCGGGTAATAAATGCAATACGATAATGGAAATAAAAAATTCAAATGATAACAATGATGACAATGATTTGATCGGAAAGAGAAGAATAGTCCTCTATCCCATCGTTTCATCTTCCCTCCAACAGTGTACAGGCGGTTTAGTTATTATAGCAGAGCTTCAGACAATACCTGAAACCTCATGGGAGTAGAGCTTGCGCGATCCGAACGATAGAGTGATCAGAATTCCAAAATGGTTGTCGCAATCGAAGGTTTCCCGTCGCTTGTTTGCCGTGTGTTGATGTCGACCCTCGATTGCTTGTTCTTTTACTTGCACTTTTATTTAACGTGCCTAACTTTTCTATAGAAGATTCACGACGCACTTTGTTTAATTAATAAATGAATTTAATTAAAGAAACAAATATATATACACTAACTCTACGGGAACTTCCACGTAGTATTAAAGCGTTTAGATATTAAATCGGACTATCTCAAATGTTGCTTCGTACAGCCTAACTACAGATCGTTCTTTCGCGTCAGTCTCTGAATCTGACGGACTATACTCTGCCGCCCCGCTGGTCGTTCCTCCCGATGTTTCTCGCTCGACCGATGTTCACACGTCGCGTTCGTCAGCAGTACAAGTCCCGTGTTCTCCGTTCCCTTCTGTTAAGTAGGAACTCCAGCGTGCATCAGTCAGCCCCCCTCCCCACGTCAAGCTATCGTCAATTAGTGTCAGATTGCTCCTCGATACGCGGGTCGTCGCTCGCCTGCAGCGCGGGCGGTGTCTGGTTACACCATAGCCGCGAGGTGTCCTATTACACCTTGGCTGTGTGGTGTCCGATTACACCTGGGCCTCGCGGCCTTCATTGTTGCCCAAGTGGAGGCTGGCTTTCGTCCGTCATCATCCTATCTCGACCAGCAACGACGCTTACATCATAATGATGATGCCATCTCGTCGTTGTTGTCGATCTCCTCACGCGACACCTCCCTTCCCGGGGGAGGACAAAGCCAGTCATTGGTTCGCCTCCCGGCTGAGAATGATGTCGTTCCCTCCATCGATTTCCTCCAGACCATGTCCTCGTCGTTCCCATGAAAAATACAAAATATCAGCACAGTTAGAAATATATTTACAGTTGTCGCGGTGCCTTACATGGTAGTCCGCCTTCTTCCTCAATCATAGTCTGGACAAAAGATCAGCGGGAATATTCAGCGCCCCAGGACGATATTTAAAAGCGATATCAAAGTCCTGGAGTGCCAGAGCCCACCTCGCAAGTTTAGCACTTGTGGGCGTAGAAGCAGTTAGGAAAGTCAAGGGATTGTGATCAGAATAGAGGGTGGTCCTTGACATAAAAATCCAATTCCTAAACTTCTTCAACGCAAAGATTACAGCATACGCTTCGCGTTCCACAGTGGACCAACGCGCTTGCGTAGCATCTAATTTAGAACTGGCGAAACATATTGGCCGTTCTGTTCCATCGTCTTGAATTTGGAATAAGCAGCAACCGACTGCTTTGTCTGAAGCGTCAGTCGATAAACCAAACTCTCTGCCGTAGTCAATTGTCTGCAAACATACAGCGTTATTCAAATCGTGCGTAAGTTTATCTAGCGCATTTTGATGTTCAATTCGCCAGGGTATCTTAGCAGGCACCGATTTCTGGGTCAAGTCAGTGAGAATTCTGGCTGTCTCAGCCAGGTTAGGGATGAAGTTCCTAAAATAACTGAAGAAGCCAATTAATCTCCGTATGTCCTTTTTGGACTCGGGTTGAGGGATTTTCCCTAGCCCTGCGATTTTCATAGGATCCGGTTCAATGCTCCCTGATCCGATCAGGTGACCTACAAACGTTGTTTGTCGCCTAGCAAACGAACTCTTCTTAATGTTAAGGGTCAGACCCGACTGTTGAATAGTCATTAAGTATTTCTCTAGGTGTTTCATGTGATCCGGCCACGTCATCGAGTGTACTGCCATGTCATCCACAAACGTCTCAGTGAAGTCGCGAATGGGATGAAGGACCTTTGACATGCATCGGATAAAAGAATTTGAGGCTGACTTTAAACCAAAGGGCAGTCGTACGAACTCAAATAGGCCAGCGTCACATACGAAGGCTGATAACCAACGAGAGTCCTTGTGGAGTCCAATCTGGTAGTATCCTTGACGTGCGTCAAAGCAGGATATGAAGTTTGCACTTCCTACCTTCTGTAACACTTCCTGGATGTCGGGGTGGGGTATGCGTCACCCGCCGAGAACTTGTTTACATATCGGTAGTCAATGGCCAGTCTTAAACCGCCTTGACCTCCCTTTTTCACAACGCACACAACGGGACTAGCCATTTCACTATGTGAGGGAGTGATGATACCTAGGGCCAAAAGTTCGCGGATCTGCTTCTCCATCTCCGGTTTGAGCAGTTCCGGCACCTTATAGGCTCGCAAACTCTTCGGCCTGAACTCCGCGCTAACAGTGATTGTGTGTTCTAGGACGGGACAGAAACCTGGTTTGTCCGAGAACACATCTGGAAATCTGTCTAACAGACTAAACAGCTGTTTCCGCTCGGGTACCGTTAAGTGTGCAACGGCAATAGGGTCTACTTGTTCACTGGGCCGTGTCTGACTCGTGACGACGCTACCCACCGCTTCCACGTGACCGAAGTCTTCGTCCTTCTCGAACAGAATGGAGCAATTGTTAATCAATGCTTGCTGTAATCTTTCGTTATATTTGCGAATACGATTTGCATGTAATAAGCGGCTTTTGCCCCCTATTTCCACGATGTATGTGTAGGGCGATTTCACCTGAGCGATGATGGCCGGGCCTTGCCATTGGCCCTCCTTCTTTGCTCCTCGCGCTTCCGGTGATTGGATGATGACTTTATCCCCTACTTCGTAACGCCTGTCCATGCTTCTTAAATTGTAATGAGTAGCATAGCGCTGCTGTTCAATGTCTGAATAATATTCGGCATATAATTTAGACATTTCAAGGTTATCCCTTAATTGGTCCAAGTAAGCTGCGGCGCCTGTGCCCAGACTTAATGGAGAATCCCGCTCTCCCGCCCATTCCTCAGAAAGGACAGATAGAGGTCCTTTAGGCAGGGTACCATACACCAGGGTGTAGGGACTCACGTGGGTGGTTGCCGAGGGGCGTTCCCTTAAGCTCCAAAGCACGTAAGGTAACAGTCTGTGCCATCCCCTCGGGTTTTCTTCTGCCAATTTATGAATCATGGTCTTCAGTGTGGCATTGCAGCGCTCCACTAGACCTTGTGACTCAGGATGTGCGACTGGCCCAAAGCGTGGTGAGCACCCCATACGATGCAGAAATTCTTGGGTTAATTTGCTGTTGAAATTCGACCCGTTATCGGACCTAATCGTTTTTGGAAAACCGAAGGTCGTGAAGATTTGCATGTATGCATCACATGTCGCTTTTGCCGTTAATGATTTCAGAGGATAGGCCATCGGCCATCTTGAAAATTGGTCAACTACCACTAAGGCGTAGTTGTACTCGGGTTTTGGGCTTGTGGGGTCTACGTTGGTAACTATAGGCCCTATACAATCTGCCACTAGACAGCCGAATCTGGTCTCGTCGTTGCGAGGGATAGGAGTTATGGGGGCCCGCTGCGCCACTCGCAGCGGCGCATGCCTTTGGCAAATGTCGCAAGATGCACAATATTCCTTCACTATATCCTCCACGTTGGGAAACCAGAAATTCAGTTTGATTCGGTCCTTAGTCGTTTTCAACGCCATATGACCTGCGAACGCAGCGTCATGTGCTAAGTTTAAGACCTTGTCTATTCTTTCTTTAGGTAAACACAGTTGTTTTACAGAATGCCCAGCTATTTTGTCTTTATGAAAGAGCAAATTGTCTTCAAAGAAGAAGTTCTTCGTCCCAATTTTCCCGTGGGCCAAGAATGGTGCTAGTGTCGAACATTGTGCTTGTTCGGCCGCCATCTTGCTTCTGCCTACTATTGTGTCTTCCTTGGGTGGGGGTGGTATCTCAGGATTGAAGAACTGCTCTTCAGTATCCGTTTCTTCGGGACTGATTTCTCCTACACTCTCACTGTCTGCCTGAGCGACCGTGAAGTAATCTTCGCCTATCAGCGCCCTAAGTCCCTCTACCTCCTCCCCTCTCTCCTCTTCCTCACTCGTCTCAGTCCTTGCGACCGCCTGCGCTTCTGAAATTTGATCTATTTCAGGAGCGCTGGCCGTGTGACTCGAATACAACGCTGTCTCGCGCAGCAAGTCGGCTGTAGTGGGCGTGATAATTAACGGTTCATTAAGGTCTTTAATGAGTGCCGCCCATATCCGAACATCAGGGGCGTAATTTACCTCCCCCTCCCTGTCCTCGCCGGCCTGAGACCCCTTTAGTCTCAGCCGCACCACGTCCACAATCATTGATTGACCGTTCAGCCCCTTCACCTCTATCTGCTTGACCACAGGTAGGTTGAGTGGCCTGATTAGTTCTGCTCGCGCACAATTATATTCGGCCCCGCTATCTATTAGAGACGATGTCACAGGGAGCCCTGTAATATACACTTTCATGTATTCTCTTACATAAGTCTCCTCCACGTCAATGCAATCCGGGTTTGTCGGCAATGCATGCTGGTCTATCTCTTGTATCAATGGCGGTCCGTCTTGTCGCGTCTCGCTTTGTCTGTCTTGAGCTCTGGTCACGGTTGGCTGGACCGCACACGCGCTCACCTGCTTGCTTCTCGCTTGTTTGTTCTTCGAGCACAGTTTAGCTCTGTGGTCTGGAGAAAAGCATAGGAAACAAAGGCCACGCTTTCTAATCTCGTCGGAGGTTGGACGTCCGTCTGTCCTGTTATTTGTCTGTGTCCCTCCCGGTCGGTCAGTCCACGTGTCCGTCTGTTTAGCTGTCGTCTGAGGAGGTGCTGGCGTTTTCGCGTAGCGTGCCTCCGTCTTACCCGTGCCTAGACTATGCTTCGTATAGTCATTTTCCCAAGGGTGTGTAGCGACATAAGTGTCAGCCGCTTCGGCTAACTCTTTGTGCCCTAACCACTTCTGCTGCTCTTGACTGAGGATGAAATTCAAACATCCTCTGGGCAACATTTCTTTCATCTTATCTGCAATCAAGAGGCTCGTAACCTCATCAAACGTCATTGCCTTGCGATCTTGCAAATAGTAAGAAAGTAAGTTATGCAACCTCGAAGCTAATGTTGTGTATGATTCATCTACCGCCTTTTTTGCGTTCATGAATCGATCTCGTAAAGAGACTGCGCTCACTTTGAACTCTTTCAACAAGAAGGTTTTTAGCTTCCCGTAATTATCAAGCTCCTCTTGTGTGAGTCTGGCCGTCAATGCTCTGGCCTGATTATCTAGACAGGTCAAGAGTAATCTGCTTCGAAGGTCGTCCGGGACAGCGCAAGAGTCGAATAACCTTTCGCAATGCACAAAGAAACCAGGGATTTGCGCATGGTCGCTGGGGAATCTCGGTAAGAGTCCTCGCAAGCTTTCACTATACGTTTTCATTCGTCCTACGACCGAATGCCTCAAGTTATAGTCCCTTTCGTCTCTGAGTCTCCTCTCTGCGTCCCTTTCCTCTCGGCCTTCCTTCTCTCTCTTCTCTGCCTCCTCCTTTTCTTCTCTCCTCCGCTTCTCCTCCTGAAGCCTGAGCTTCTCAGCTTCCTCTCTCTCTTCCCTTCTCCGCTTCTCCTCACGAAGCCTTACTCCTTCTGCTTCCTCTCTTGCTTCTCTTCTCAGCCTCTCGGCTTCCTCTCTCTCTTCCCTTCTCTGCTTCTCCTCACGAAGCCTTAATTTCTCTGCTTCCTCCTTCTCTTCTCTCTTCCGTCTTTCTTCTTTCTCTTCTCTTCTCCTCTCTTTCTCTTCCTCTCTTCTCTCTTTTCTCTCCGCTTCCTCTCTCTCTTCTCTCCTCACTCTTTCTATTCTCTCCGCTTCCTCTCTCGCTTCTCTTCTCAGTTTCTCCGCTTCCTCTCTCTCTTCTCTTCTCAGCCTCGCGGCTTCCTCTCTCTCGTATTTTAAGCGTTTTAATTCGTATAACGGCGTTTGCGCTGCCGAATCGATATTGCTTTCTATGCTACCCGTGCTTACTTCCTCACTTACTTCTGGCGGGGTTTCCCGTCCAGACACAATTATTTCAGCACTCGCCTCTTGGAGTTGGCCCGTACTCATGGAACCCAATTCCTCCTCTCCTAGTCCCATCTTTATCAGATATGCGACTAGTCTGTGACGGGGCATGTTCTGCACCCTCACTCTTTTCCCTACCGACAACTTATCCATCTTCCAACAGTCCGCTCACTAATAGAAAAAGATAAGTAAGTTAGAGGAGAGTCACCGCTGGTCAGAAATCAAAGAAAACAACGTCCTAAAATTCTACCACAAATACAACAAGAACAGAACTGAGCAAAAGGAGCTACGCAAAAGCCTCGGCTATTCGCACACCAATCCTCATCCAGACCTCAACCGCAACCTCACAGATTACCACGACTACCAGTAAGGACTTACCCTCTGATACGTCGAGCGTGTTCCGTCTTTTGGTATCTTGGCTGATCCGCTGTCCTCCGTTGCCACTCCCGTCCGTCGTTGCTAGCGATGGTCGGTCGTCCGTTGGCGCTCTTGTTCCTCGTCCTTGCCTGTTGCTGTCGGTTCCTTCGAGTCCTTCGTCTTCGGAGTCCGGCACTCGATTTCTCCAGTTGCGAAGGGTTGTATTCGCTGCTGGTCCCGATCTGTTGAGATTCCTCTTTTCCGTTTCCGGTTCCGCTCTTCGTCGTGACGTCTTCAGTTGAAAATCCTGTCGACTGCGCCAATGTCGCAATCGGAGGTTTCCCGTCGCTTGTTTGCCGTGTGTTGATGTCGACCCTCGATTGCTTGTTCTTTTACTTGCACTTTTATTTAACGTGCCTAACTTTTCTATAGAAGATTCACGACGCACTTTGTTTAATTAATAAATGAATTTAATTAAAGAAACAAATATATATACACTAACTCTACGGGAACTTCCACGTAGTATTAAAGCGTTTAGATATTAAATCGGACTATCTCAAATGTTGCTTCGTACAGCCTAACTACAGATCGTTCTTTCGCGTCAGTCTCTGAATCTGACGGACTATACTCTGCCGCCCCGCTGGTCGTTCCTCCCGATGTTTCTCGCTCGACCGATGTTCACACGTCGCGTTCGTCAGCAGTACAAGTCCCGTGTTCTCCGTTCCCTTCTGTTAAGTAGGAACTCCAGCGTGCATCAGTCAGCCCCCCTCCCCACGTCAAGCTATCGTCAATTAGTGTCAGATTGCTCCTCGATACGCGGGTCGTCGCTCGCCTGCAGCGCGGGCGGTGTCTGGTTACACCATAGCCGCGAGGTGTCCTATTACACCTTGGCTGTGTGGTGTCCGATTACACCTGGGCCTCGCGGCCTTCATTGTTGCCCAAGTGGAGGCTGGCTTTCGTCCGTCATCATCCTATCTCGACCAGCAACGACGCTTACATCATAATGATGATGCCATCTCGTCGTTGTTGTCGATCTCCTCACGCGACAATGGTGAGGAAGATAAGTCACGTTGAGACAACCTGAAACAAAACGGAAGTTGTACCAGCAACAGATTTGATTATTCTTAGTATAGGCTGCACACGAATCATAGTAGAAAACTCGGCCAACGCCTGCACAGTTAACAATCTCCGTTTCACAGGTAACTGAGACATAGTTGCAATGCTCTTTACCGGAATATTACGGGCATCCCTTTCCTCATATACGGACGGCCAGTGTTTTCCCGTTAGTGCCCGTATCATTTTAGACTCCTTCACCGATTCTCAACACTGACGTCTCAGTTATCAACGTCATCATACGCCTAAAAACTCGTATATATCGGGCTTTTCGCTCCAAAGTACTGCAACAGTCTCACCACTTGAAGAATTTCTACCATGCTCCATTCACGTCTAGTTCTTAATCAAACCATATTCCTAATTGTACTTTCATACAGCAACTCCGCAAGAAACTTGCCAGAGATGTACCCAGCCTGACAAACGAAGAACACGATCATATGATCGTATATCTTCGGCTTGACTTCCCCGGACTCTGCCCTTGCACCCGAACGCACAAGGCAGCCTGGCTATTGTGAACTTGATTTGATATAGCGCCAGTGGTTTGGCTGGTCTCTCTGACGTGTATTTTTTTTATGGCGCTGAGAAATTTCGGAGATTTACATTTACATTACATATAATTGTTTTCAGTTGCACAGGGAGAGGTAATGGCAAGAAGGTCGCGTCGCAGGTTGTTTGGTAGTCTATTTATAGAATAGCTTCAGACAGTAACTACTGTCCGGAATTGAGAGCGGACAGAATCTCGTATTGCAATAAAGATAAGTAACTACCTTTTGGAATCTCCCATAGGCTCTCTGCCATAATTCAGCATTGTTCTTATCAGTCAATATTATAATTTTATTATTATTATTATTATTACTATTATTATCATCATCATCGTCATCATCATCATCATCATCATCATCATCATCATCATCATCATCATCATCATCACCATCATCATCATCATCATCATCATCATCATCATCATCATCATCATCATCATCATCATCATCATCATCATCATCATCATCATCATCATCATCATCATCATCATCATCATAATCATCATCATCATCATCATCAATATCATCATCATTGTCGTCGTCGTAATCATCATAGTATTTATTATAGTATTTACTTTATAATTAATGACCAACCTATTCATTAAAAGTATTACAATTGTTTCGCATTCAATTCCAAAGTTCAGCCAACGTTAAACTAAACATCGCTATACATGTGCCTCATAGTGAAGACTTAGCGGTACCTAAGTTCCCCTCAGACATTCAGAATCAGGTATTGCTTTGATTAATAATACTCACAGCTTCCATTTAGATGGAGTTGACTGACGGTAATAAGCTGGCAGCACGAACACATTAAGCCTGAACAGCTGCATCCGTTGGGGTCCACTGCGTCATCATTCTCACCATCTTCATCATCACCTGTTAGAATCCTCTGTCGGACCTTGCTCGTTATCTTCTTCTCGAAGATCAGCTGTACGTCTCGAAGAAGTTCCTGGAGTTCCTCCATCGACTCCAAGTCGCTCTCTACGGATAACGATAGTTAACACAGACTGTAATGAATAAATAATAAATTTGTTTGCAAATAAATGAAGGAGAATTAGACATGTACGTCAATAGATAAATAAGAAAAATACATCAACGAAAATGAGTAAGAAAGTAAGTATATTCTTTATTCACCAATTGCTCTTAAGGTAAGTTAATAAATGAAAAATGTAAATGAATAGACAAGAAAGTAAATAACGATGTAAATAAATAAATAAATATGTATGTAAATAAAAAAAACAAATTAATAAATAGGTAAATTAAAAAATCAAATATAAATAAATAAATAAGACGTATACAAATGAACGTTCTTACTTATATACCCATATATAAGACAGGAAAACGATCTCAAGGGTTAACTTACGAGGTGAAAGTTGAAGGTTCCTTGCAGAAACAGCGCTCAGAACGAAGACAAAGAAGAAAACGCCGCTGGTCACTGAGAGGTTCTTGAGAACAGACATCGTCGCAACAGTCGGAGGAGACACACGACAGACGGAAACTATAGCACAGAATAAGCACACGCTGTCTTTATTTGGAACACGGTGTAGCGTCACCACCAAAACTAAAAACCATTTTTGGAAATTATAATTAATACGAAGCTATTCCGTAAGCGCTTCCAAGGCATTCTCTTCTATCCTACTTTCGGTCGCTAAGTCTGGAACGTCAACGCAAGTCTCTTTCGAGGAAGCACTTTGCAAATATGCGAATACGATTACGAGGCACATGCACTGCATCAGTCGCGGTTTACTTCCAAACTGACGTATTGATCACCTCAGTATACTTCACACGATATGATTCTTATGCTAACAGTATTGCTCTATTGCAAAGCAAATTTTTTTTATTAACTTAGAAGAAGTAAGAAATCCTGCTAAACAGAGTCACGTTAAATCGCATTAACTCATAACAAAGGGACACCACGTCGTATTGAATAGCTTCGCATCATGTTGCATTCAATCGCATTTATGTCACAATACTGAAAATGGTAGTCGAAGCAAAGTGGATATGCTCATGATGGCGAATAAATGCATACCTTTATACATACAC
The DNA here is from genome assembly GCA_963556255.1 of Allolobophora icterica. Lineage (NCBI taxonomy): Eukaryota > Metazoa > Annelida > Clitellata > Crassiclitellata > Lumbricidae > Allolobophora > Allolobophora icterica. Next base: position 1,973,278 of record OY744616.1, on the reverse strand, counting down.
ACACATACATACATATTTACATATATACATGCATACATATATATATAACGGAGTTCTTGCTACCCTTGAGCGGACGTCCGAGTTGGAAGGAGGTCGGATGCCCTCGGCCGGATGACTGCCGACCACCTGTTGAGTAGACCAGCAGATTATTCTTCACATACGTCAGACCAGCAAGCAGATCACGACACAGCACAACTCTGCTTACGACAGCCGCTTATATAAAGGTACAAGGGGTTGCCCGCAGACCCATGATTGACAGAAGATATGACCGTATATGGTCAGGGTTTCGACGAATTTCCATTTTTGGTGTATGAATTCAGCAGCTACCCGCAGGGTGATGTGACCAAGACACCATCAGAGCGACATCATCTCTCTCTCCCTCACCACATTGCTCACGCGTCGACCGTCCGTCTGTTTTTCTATCTCTTTCTCTCTCTCTCTCTCTCTCTCTCTCTCTCTCTCTCTCTCTCTCTCTCTCTCTCTCTCTCTCTCTCTCTCTCTCTCTCTCTCTCTCTCTCTCTCTCTCTCTCTCTTTCTATCTCTCTCTCTCTCTCTTTCTATCTCTCTCTCTCTCTTTCTATCTCACTAGTCTACCCACATCAAGCAAACAATCAATCAATTATTTTATTGTTTTCATGAAGTAGTTAATAATGGTGACACAGAATAATTCGTAAATAGTTAAATAATAATAATACAAGCCAGATCATATTTGTAAACATGTAGACTGCTAATTGAGACAAAAGGATACCCAGAAAGAACAAAAGTCCCGATAAATTAGGGATACCCGTATACCATATAAAGCAGTGGGATAAATATAAGAATATATATGTGTTTGTTTATATAAATGCATTCATGAATGTATATGTATGCATATGTGTATATGTATGTACAGGCACGTAACTAGCCTTTTTCGTTTGGGGGGGCTTAAGCCTTGAACATGGCAGCATTTATACAGTGTTCATACGAATTTTAGCCGTAAGCATACAACGGCTTGACTTGTTTGGGGGGGCTTCAACTTCGTTTCGGGGGGCTTAAGCCCCCCCAAGCCCAACGCTAGATACGTCCCTGTGTATGTAGCCATATAATTATATATTTATTTATGCGTCTATGCAGGCATGCATGCATGTATTGTATCCATGCATATAAGATTATGTAAACTTGTGTCACGAGCCGACATTGTATTATACAAGCTAGATTATATTTGTATAATCTGCCCACGAATTTGAATAGATGCCCCATTCTCAGAATTGTAATTTGTTTGATAGTTAAGGCTAATGAATATCACTGGAGAGCAATACGAGGAAGTCAGATGTGGACAGAGCTGGTGACTTGGGCTCCTCACTCTGCGGGTAGCTGAGGCTACACATTTCCCAAAAATGGAAGTTCGTCGAAAACCTGACCATGCACGGTCATGTCTTCTCTCAACCCTATGTCTACGGGCAACCCCTTGTACCTTTATATAAGCGGTCGTCGTAAGGAGAGTTCTGCTGTCGCGTTCTTCCTGCTGTTCTAACGTATGTGAAGAAGAAACATCCTGAAGCTGCGGATACATCCTTCATCTGCTGGTCGACTCAGCAGGTAAGACCGTCATCATCGGGTGGTCGACAGACATACGGCCGATAACAGCAGACCTCCTTCAAAATCGATCGTCCGCGATACAGTAACAAGACTGCCGATTCATATGTATGTATGTGTATGTAGCTTGAAGATTTTTTAATATCTTGGGACTTGCGCTTAGATGGATTCGTTCTCTCCTTGAAGGCCTTCCTTTCGTATCTCGGGACTTCCGCTTAAATTGCAGCTAAATGAAATTTTCTATAATTGAATACGCAGAATTTACTATTTTAATTGTTCAACAATTAGAAAGTAAAAAAAACAGCATCAACAAATATATAGCGCCACGTAAAATGTGCAAATCCGTTGCACAACGTAATCTTAAGAGTATGGCTAACAATGGGTCTACATTCTGCAATGATATGTAGCATTCTTTCCAACCACCTGCACTAGGATACCTACGCAAGCTAAAATAGCAAGCAACTTGTTTTACTGCGAATCTGTCTTCCTGCATTATTCAGGAAGTCAAAAACCTTCATGTTTTTAAAAACAGTTTTAAAGGTACTTTCTACGCAATTGACAGCATCCTCCTTAGAATACAGTTGTCCCGTAATTGTAATTGTAATCGTAGATAATTAGTAAAGTGCCTCCCCGAAAGGGACGCGGTTATGCTCCAGACTTAAGAAGTGAGTCTAGCGGCCGAAAAGCAGGATCGAACAGAATGCCTTCCAAGCGCTTACGGAATAGCCTCATGTTATTTATTTCCACCAATTAGGCTCTGTTTTTTGGGTAACGTTACACCGTGTTTCAAATAAATACAGCGTGGTTGTCCTTGTTACTTGCTTCAGTTTCCTTCTGTCGTGTTCTCTTCCGACTGTTGCGACGATGTCTGTGCTCAGGAGTCTTCCATTGACCAGCGGCGTCTTCCTGGTTGTCTTCATTCTGAGTGCCGTCTCTGCACACAACGATGACCTTGAACTGTCACCTGGTGAGTTAACACCGATCGATTTTCTGTCTTGCATATGCGTAGGCCTACATGAGTACGAACGAATGTACGTAGCATATATGCCCTTTCATATGTATTTGGCATATTGATACATGTTTTCTTTGCATTTAATTTATTTGTCTTTTTTATTTATTTGTTATTTGTTTATTTATTTGCTTATTTATTTACAAGTTTATTAATTTGTTTCTTTATTTATTTACTTAGACATTAACTTATGTACGCATGTATTTAATTACTTGTCTTTTTATTTACTTTTGCATTTATTCACTTATCTGTTTATTTAATTTATCTATTTCATTACTTATTTACACATAATACGTATTTACTTATCTATCCTTTTATTTACTTTTCTATTTATTCACTTATCTATTTTATTTATTTATTTATTTAAATTTCTGATTATTCGTTTATTTGCATATATTTATTTATTTATTTATTTATTTATTTATTTATTTATTGCAGTCTTAGTTGAATGTCGTTATCTTTAGAGAGCGATTTGGAGTCGATGCAAGAAATCCAGGAACTGCTTCGAGACGTACGGCTGATCTTCGAGGAGAAGATAGCGAACAAGGTGCGACAGAGGATTGTACCGGATGATGAGGAGGATGTCGCAGTGGACCCAAACGCCGAATGCACCTGCGAAGGCTTGACCTGCACCTGCTGCCATCTCTTTCAAATCCGCAGAATCAGATTCAGTAAGAATGGTGAGTAAATTAAGGCACAAAATAATACATTAACGAACTTCGCTGATCACAGCCGCGACCTATTAGGGTCGTCCGGTAGCGGCCTGATGTTTTCTGCGAGGTGGCATGGTGCACAGATGCTCAGAGATTGTACACCGTGATACAAAGTTTAGATTTGATCCGCTCGCCTACTCTGAGTCACTGAAGCTGATCTTGTATCGCGGTCGTAATATGATGGAACTTTTATATCTCATGACCAGACGAGCAGCAGCGTTGATGACCGCCTGAAGAAGAATGATGTTGCGCAGTGGCAAGCCAGCAATGGAGGGAATATTGCAGTAATCGATTCGGATCAGGATTAAACTTTGCACGAGATGGCGAGTCATTTAATAATAATAATAATAATATTTGTTCTTTAATTAAGCGCCTGCAAACGCACTGCGCTGTACATGTACATGTTATGCGATAAACCTTAACTACTAACAGAACAGACAGCCTGCAATACACGGCGCAAATTGCAGCCTACAAAGCATGTCCGCCTATGGGACTCGATCTCTGTACCTCTCGCACTCTACGCCAGATGTTATCCAATGCGTGAGAGACCGAAAACAGACCTTCGATGTGTCCCCGTATTAATTTTGCGGGTATTGCAATAATGTAACAGTTACCTGTAAACATAGGGAAAAGTTTTCAGGGTAGACGTTGGACAATTGTTCTACTATTATTTGTAGGCATCTAACGAATGCAATTTGCAGCCTATACTAGGGATAATTCTAATATCCAATCTCTTGTTGTTGCGAAAATCTAATCTGTTTCTTAAACGACTTCCTTGTTGTCACAGGTTGCCTCAAAGTGACTTACGAACCTAGTAAAACCGCAATGCAGCTCTCTCTAACGTTCGAAACGCACACGCTCTTCTCACAGGAGGTCACAGGTAGGCCTATTGCCTGAAGCGCAACTGTTCTGTTATATATAGCACACTCCTAGCAAGCAATGAATTAGTCTACTGAAATGATTTCTTTTGCCCTGTTATCATAATCCTAAAGGCACCAATCGAGAAATGTTCCAAGTAATGTAAGAGAATTTACATAGCGCCGTAAAAGAGTTGTGCCTTTGGCAGCGGATTCAGTAGCGTGCAAATCTGTCTATTTAGAAAGCGCCAGTTTTTACAACCCCAACAGATTAGACAGTAATTATTATCACCATGGTAATTATTATCATTATTTGTAATTTTTAATTCTACTAATACATATTGCACTTATTACGTGAACAAGGTCGGTAAATGTGAGATGCAGAAGAATTGTGAGCAATGGACTTGCCCTAGGTAGCTTTTGAACTGTACCTTCTACGCTACGAGCCAATAAATCAACCACCGTGCATTACAAAATAATTATTCGAACGGTGAGCATTTAATAATGATGAAGTCGTTAATTTGTTCACAATTAGTTTCAACTGTGTTTTAGCGAGAAATCCGCCACCTACCTGCGAGAAAATGTTTACAATACCAAAGAGTCCTGAAGTGTGCATCGAATTCACCAACTTGCAAGCCGACGAAAGTTCTCTTAAGGGATGTTCGAAAGCGATTGTTCGTAGGCTCAGCGTAACCCTTTTAGATGTCGACCTCGGCTGTTTCGAAATAACAGTCCCTAAAGCCAGGGACGTATCTAGCGTTGGGCTTGGGGGGCTTAAGCCCCCCGAAACGAAGTTGAAGCCCCCCCAAACAAGTCAAGCCGTTGTATGCTTACGGCTAAAATTCGTATGAACACTGTATAAATGCTGCCATGTTCAAGGCTTAAGCCCCCCCCCCCAAACGAAAAAGGCTAGTTACGTGCCTGCCTAAAGCCAACCAGGGTGTCGGTGAAGTGGAACTTCCGTATCTCAAATGAGGCGAAGCCCAAGTGAGAAGCCTCAAACCACTCTGGTTAAGTTCAGATGGATAACATCAAATCTGTCGATTTTACGAAGAACTAAGATGAAGTAGATCGTACTCATTTGAAGTAGATCGTACTCATTGTCTGTTCTGTTAGTAGTTAACTAGTTAAGATTTATCGCATAACATGTACATGTACAGCGCAGTGCGTTTGCAGGCGCTTAATTAAAGAATAAATATTATTATTATTATTATTATTATTTGAGCCGATCATTTTCTGAACTTATCTATCAGCCTCTTTGGTTACTTAGGTCCTCTAGCTTTTAAAAGTTTCGTAATATTGAAAATGTGGCTTATTCTCTATAAGTGGCTATCGTTTCGATTAAGCATATCGAACAAACCTTTTAAATGGTCCAAAAAACGAACCTGCGTTATCTGTTTTTCTTCGCTTTAAACGTTAAAACTAATAGTGACTAGGTATTTACTGGTTATGGTAATAGAAAATCCTTCACTCAACGGTTGTATTATACTAATGGTGTGTTTCGCGGTTCAATTACCGGTGCAGGTTTTAAAATTTTCGTCCGTTGTTGCCTATGATACTGCCTACTAGCATATGATAACTTGAAGCTGCGGATTCAGTTTAAATTTCGTGCCTATAGAATTATACAGTTCTATGTCCACTTTTTCGAAAACCGAGAAAAACGATTTCTTAGATTAGATGACGAAAATGTTTCGCGCTGTTTCATTGATGGCAATTAAATTAAAATTTTTGGACAACACTGTGTTCCCCTAGTATGACTATAATATATATTTTTTGATTATAATGTACACTGAATATGAATAAATTTTGATATGATTATGGCAGGCTTGACTTTTGTTGGACATAGAGCTGTATAACATTAAAAAGTCCAGGTTACGGACACGATTGCAGACAACGTGAGAACTATAGGGATATAAGTCCAAGTCACGTGTTCAGACCTCTCACTGCTATTGGCTATGGACATAACGCCGTATAATATTATTCTTCAAAAGTCACTTCATCGCGGATCTATCGAACATTCACGTGATAGAAAATAATTCATTCTATTGGACGAGGGCTTGTACCTCTGTAGCACTAAAATACTTTAAAATACTGACCACATTCGTGGACATAGAACTATATAATCCTGACAGATAGCGTTGAAGAAAGCGTCTACAGTTAAGCTTGACTATTTAGGACATAGCCCATGTCATCCTGATAACGGATATTGCATTAGGTTGATTTTTCAAAAAAGTGGACATAGAACTGTATAATTCTATAGACACGATTTGTGAAAAAACCAATACTTCCACGCAAACTATAACTCGAACGTGGAGCATGTGTTTTCATTCTTATCTTTTTCGTGTTTTCTGCACGAGGATTGGTTTATGTGTCTTATGGTTCATTGCTGTTTAACGACACGGTGTCATAAAAAATTATTATGCCGCCCTCCTCCTTTCTAAGGCTTGGCACTGCCAGAGTTCGAGCAGCGGGTAAGTGTTGTGTCCTATACTGATGTTCGTTTTGAGGGATTATATAAATCTGACCACTCTCAATCTCAACCTCATTTTATGTATTTATGTATGTGTTAAAAACCTTAACCCTGAAACTACCTGGTAATATCTCAATTACAGCAGAGCCCAATTATGTTAGTTGAAGTAGCGGTAGACTTGGTGTGGGTGTATTTTTTAGATAAAAAGTAAAATAAAAATATATTATCGCATATTTGGCTTCGCTTTAACGACGACAGTGCGAAGGCTGATTGAAGAGGGTTTCAAAGATTACCATGTGACTAAACTTCCTTATCTTATATCTCATAACAGTGCCTTCATCTACCTACACTATGCTATCCTACCTAACCTGGAGGCATCCATTGTCTTCTTTTGTCTTTGCTTGTCATTATATATGTTACATTTGGTTTAATCTTGCTTTCTTACACTCCGTTTCATTTCTAGAAAACAATCCTTGGTTATCGTCTGTATTTGGATTTGCAAATAAAAAAGTATTGCATGAAAATGGACTTACTTACATCTTACCTATTTGACTTAAAGTAAATGAATTCGAAGATTATTACATTACTATACATGCTGCTACGTTACAGTGTCTTAGGCAACCCTGTGGGAGGATTTTGGATATAGCTGAAGACATAGTCTACTGAAAATATTTTGGGTACTTTTGAGGACTTCTGACACATAGTTTGTTGGCCACTAAAAGCAGTCTATAACAATCTTTCTGAATCTTTAAATCAAGGTTCACTCTTATGACACTATGAAGGATCAATTCCAATGTGAAGATCACAGGAATTTAGTAATTAATGTTCTGTGGGATTCTTACCATAATAGACTAGGCTTGGAATCTCAAACTGACATTGTTAGAGGGAAATCATGTAGCAATTTGCTAACCGACGTTTCGAGACTAATTTGATCCTGCTGAAAACGAAAATCGCGGTTAGTAAGCTGGATTTTTAGCGGTTGCATGGGAAAACAAGATGGCGGCCCAAAATGGCGGCCACTATCTTCATATGGCTATAAGTAAAGTCATGTACGTGATGGAAACATCATTTTAGAGTCTAAATTAACATTTATGGGGTTTAGGATGCGATTGAACTAAAGACAAATATGTAGCACTGCCAGAAAACAAAATGGCGCCAAAATGGCGGCCACTATCTTCATATGGCTATAAGTAAAGTCATGTGCGTGATGGAAACATGATATTAGAGTCTAAGTTAACGTTTTCGGGGTCAAGGAATGCGATGAAACTAAAGACAAATATGTAGCACTGCCAGAAAACAAAATGGCGGACAAAATGGCGGTCAATTATCTCCAAATGGCTATATAACAAAATGACGGACAAAATGGCGGTCAGTCTGGAGTAGTGTTTTCTTGGTCAAAGCATACAAAGAAAGTAACATTCTCTATCATTCACTGATGTTATTGCAGTTTAACCATAATTATTTGCATGACATTTTTAGTAGCCTGTGATTGCTGTTTGACTATTTTATACATTACGTACACAATAATCGTGTTTCATGACTTGACTAAAGCTATTTCAAGCATTGTTGCAGTCAATGCAATTGCACATAAGTGTAGGCTACATGGCAAGTTCACATTTCTACAGCAGCAGCGTTTGGTGTTACACTTATCAACATTGCATGATTTACAGTAGACAAACTGTAGACACGACTGTGGCACCGGACCAATTGTAGACCACAATCGTACGAGAACACCTTCTTCATCCACAGTCCACACTCCATCCTGATGAGGCTGGTGTCGGAGCATCAGTGTGTGGAAGATAGGCTTTTCTTCAAATGACAGTTTGGTAATGAGCACGTCTGCTATGCTGCCTGATTATGTCACTGCATGGTGAAGAATATCAGTCTTTTTAGTTTTCCCGCACATAACATATCGTGCCGCATTGCATGTCTTGACGTTGTCATTTGTTTTACACAATCTTACCACAAATTCCTCTGCATTTGCTCTAGCTTTTCTGATAGGGGAATGTTCCCCAATGTCGAAAGTAAACGATGACTTGCCAAATAGGTTTTCCAAGCATTTTCTTCGCTGATCCTTGCTAAATATGATGTCACGTCACATTCGGTTATATTTTGTGCACCTGCATGCTCTAGTTAAGTTAAGTTAGTTAAGTTGTCGCAATTGTTAACATAGATAGGCAATCACGTCAATAGCTTGTCGACCAATCAAATTCAGGACTGATGTTTGCTTTGTATTGTTTTGGTCAGCAGCCATCGATTAGTGCTACGTTACTTAGCTACTGGGTGCCTCTTCATAGCGGGACCTTGGTTCCTTCTGAGACACCCTTTGTAGCCAATGTCAACTTTATGTTAATTTCTGTAGTCAATCTACGTTGCTCATGTTGGTTGAAATAACACAGGATCTGATTTGATTTGATTTGATCCTGTGTTATAAGCCTGAACCAGTAACTATTATAAACCCTTATCTATAGGTTAAAATCATGGCTTGGCTTTGTGATGCTAAAAGGATAGATGATAGGCTTTTAGATATAATTAGTTAACGAATAATGTGAAGAAAATCCTAGAGACTTAGTCATATATGTAACTCTGCATGCAGGGCCTAGTTATTTATGTATGTATGTATGTATTAGTGTATGTATGTATTAGCGTATGTATGTATGTATGTATATATGTATGTATGTATGTATCCACCATTATTCTCAACCAGTATGTATGTAGGCATGTATGCAGGTAGTTACATGTATGTATTTATCCATGTGTGTGTATGTAAATAATTACCCGTTAACTTCTGGTGTGCTTGTGTGCATGTATGTATGTAGGCTAAGTTTCACGAATTGACATTTTTTCTTATGCACCGATTCTCAACATTGTAACTGTCCTGATTGTTTGACAAATGAATGACTTTCAGTTCTTTCAAATTTAAGATTTTTAATCAATTAAGAGCAATAAAACAGTGTCAGTTCATAGACGGGCAAACATAGCATCCTAATTATTTTATTAAAGTAGTTCTGGGTTTTACCAGATCTAACCTATATGAACCAGCATCTTGGTAGATGAGTACTGTTTTTATACCATATCTAACCTCCCCGATTCTGGGATTTTTGTCTTTGGCTTCTGCACGGACTTGGTACACCCGTAGTTAAGATTTCTCAACCTTCTCCTCCAGGTCCGTTTTAAGGTCGTCGTAGGCCCTAGGCACTCTTGCATTCGTAGGCCCATCCATACACCTATCGACCCAGCGTCTCTTACATTCACCTTAGACTCTCCCCGTCCGCAATCTTGGTGTCACTTTTGATCCACACCTGTCCTTCTGTAACCACATCTCCAACCTCTCGCGCTCTTGCTTCATCCACATTCGTGACCTCCGACGCATCCGGCCTATGCTCGACTTTAAACTGCCTCCACCATAGCTGCCTCCATTATTCATTCAAAGCTTGATTACTGCAATTTCCTCTTCCTTAACCTTGATTCCACACAAATCAAGCGTCTTCAACGTATCCAAAACTCACTAGCCAGAGCTGTCACTAGAACGCCTAGACATCACCATATCACTCCCATCCTCAAATAACTTCATTGGTTAAAAATAGTAGAGCGAATCCACTTCAAAGTCCTATCACCAACCTACAATTCCCTAAAATATTCCCGATCCTCCTCCTATCTAAGTCTTTCCCGACCCCCAGTCACTTCTCATCTCGTTCTCCAACCGAGCCACATCCAACACAGCACCACGTCTCTGGAACGATCTCCCCTGAATTCCGCAGATTCTCAGTTCCTCCATCAAAATTGCAACCTGTCCTCCCTCCTCGTCACGTTCCTCTATCTATCACTACCGGGCGTTCAACTCAAAATTGAAGTCTCATCTTTTCAAACACTCGTACCCTGACTCATCTGACCTTTCGCCTTCCAATTCTGCTCGCCGTAAACGACACCCGCCTTGACAAGAGGTGTGGACAGAGAAGACACTTCTCTCTTGATCTGGACCTCTGGAAACCGGACTCGGACCTCTTATGGTATACTCTCTGGAACCCCCTCTGCTTTGACGTAGCGCTCCTGAATAGGCTGGTGCCCTGCGCCTGGCCTTCGAGTGGAGCCTTAGAAGTTTGGACATTACGATTACGATCCCAGCTAAACTGTCACCTCTTGATTAAAGTTAACTGCACTGCTTTCAATTGAAAACGACTTTATGCGAAAATGACATTTGAAGTTATAACTTTATTATGTGATTTTGCTAATGCAAATAGCCGCAAAGTTCATATAATGTAGGCTAGCACAGCTCAAGTTAAACTGTTTCAGTACAAAGTTATTAAATTTAAACTTGCTGATGTTTGCATTTTCCTTTTTTTTCATTTTCCCGGTCAATCATTTAATAACTCATTTTCAGAGTTTCAGACTTTCGTAGGCCCCTGAAAGCTTCGTAGGCCCTAGGCACAGTGCCTACTGTGCCTAGTGGATAAAACGGCCCTGTTCTCCTCAGTCTTGTCAAACGCGTAATGAAGATTACACTTCTAGTGTCCTGCCGACGAACATCTTCAATGTTTCTTACAGTTTACCGATTTGATTGTTCAACAACCGGAGGAATTGCCCTCTTCTTACAAATCACCAACACCTTTGACAGTCTTCTACTAAAATTTCATTGCAGCGTTAGACTCAAGACACGGAAAATTGTGAACATCTGAGCAGACGATCTTTAGACGACAGTTGAGTTTGAATAAACACTGACGATTCCCTACTTCAAATCAAATTTTACAACCCAGCACGGCAAACCGTATTACCAAACACAATTTACTGTTATTCATTCATTCATTCATTCATATGAAGAATTCATATAGCGCCTTCTCAACCTATCTACTCAGAAGTACTCCCGACCGAACCTCGGCTATTATGTACCCTATGCTGCTGGTCGTTAGATACTGGTATTTTAATCACACACAATTAAATCGCCCACATATCCACCACGTCTGACTTCACTTACAGTAAACCAATTTTAATCTAATTGTATTTAATAGGACACAGATTGCAACATAGAAACATCGTTACAGTATGCATGCATATTCATATATGTTTATATGTATATGTATATATATATATATGTAGGTATAATGGGTAGACTTGAGATATATATGAAGATATATATATATATATATATATATATATATATATATATATATATATATATGTATATATATATATATATATATATATATATATATATATATATAATAGAGACAGACAGACAGACAGACAGACAGAGACAGAGACAGAGACAGAGACAAAGAGACAGAGAGACAAAGAGACAGAGACAGAGAGGCAGAGACAGAGAGGCAGAGACAGAGATGCGGAGAGAGAGAAAAAATAGAATGAAACAGAGTGACGGAGCGAGAGAGGTGTGGACAGGGAGCAGAGGCAGAGAGAGACGGAGCGGGATAGATAAATAACGTGATAGTGAAGAGGAGAGCAATGTATGAGGAAGTCAGATGAGGAACGAGGTGATGACTTGGACCATAACCCTGCGGGTAGCTGAAGTTGCACACCAAAAATGGAAATGCGTCGGAAACCTGACCATAAACGGTCATGATTGTCCTCTCCAATCCTGGGTCTGCGGGCATCTCCTTCTATGCTGTTATATATAATCGGCTGCTGTAAAGGAAGTTGTGCTATCGTTCTCTGCTTGCTGTGCTGACGTAGGCCTACGTGAAGAGGAAACAACCTGAAACTAAAGAGACTTTCTTCATCTGCTATTCGATTCAACCGGTATTGTATTGTATTGTATTGTATTGAATTGTATTGTATTGTATAATAGAAATTTGTAAAGCGCCTCTCGCAGAATAAATATTCAGAGGCGCTCTCAGCACAGAAGCCCCGGAAAACAGAAATGCCTTTAGGGAACGCGAGACCGATGAGGATAAGCCCTTCATTAATTTGGCCCTGAGAAGAGGGAAGTTCATTCCAGATCATAGGACCCACTACAGCAAACGTCCGTTGCTGGGCCAAAGCAGTTTCAGGTCTGAAAACAAAGAGATCACGCGGATTTACAGAGCGGATTTACAGAGCGCAATGAGCGAGAAGAGGATGCAGATAGCGGCTTTCGCTGATAGTTCGAGAGATATTTTGGGGCAGTATCCTGCTGAGATTTAGAGACAAGGAAGAGGATCTTATATCGGATGCGCGCAGCAATAGGAAGCCAATGCAGGAATAAAGCAGGTGCGTAGAGATATGGGCCATAGTTAGAAACTAAATGAAAAACGAAAAAACGTCGTTTTTTCCCCAAAAATTTAAAAGGAGTGACAAAACTGAAAGAAAACGAAAAAAGAATATAATTTCAGTTTTTCGCATCTTGTCAAGTGTGACGCCCAAGTCGCGAACTGTAAGTTGTAAGTCCGCGACTTTGGCGTCACACTTTACTCCTCCCTCACATTCACAGAGCATATCTCCAACATGGCTCGCTCCGGCTTCTTTCAACTGAGGCGTCTAAACTGCATAATGAAATCTTTACTTCATGTTTTGAGAGTGAAAGGGACTATCCCACGCTTGACCTATTTCCTGATGATGGCGATAATAGATTCCTACTCAATAACGATGATCTTGACCCCGATGGTAATTATTTTATCAATAGAAACTGCACTTCTAAATATATTACTCAAGTAGAAACTGGCCTAATAACCCGTAAACTAAAAAATACTCTTACAGTTATGCATCTTAATTGCCGGAGTCTGCTACCCAAATTAGGAGATATAAAACTACTACTCTTCCAATCACCTGTTAAATATTAATCGTTACAAAAACCTGGTTAACGGATGACATGCGTGATCTGGTGAACATCCCAGGATATTGTTTTCTGAGTAAGCTACGACTGGGGAGAAGAGGTGGGGTTGGTATGTTCATAAAAAATGATATGTTTCCAATTAATTGACACCCATTGAATTCAATTCAGCATCTAACGTATGAGAGTCTATTTGTGAATATTTCCCTGCTTCATGACTCTAATGCTATGGTTGGGGCGGTGTATAGACCTCCGGGTCTATCCTTGAGGGACTTTAACGATGAATATGGCCAACTGTTAACTTACTTATCTAGTCATTCTGTGACGTTCGTCGCTCGAGATCAACTAACCCTTCATCAGACGTGGTACCAACTTGTGTCGGTCTTACCCGAGACGCTGCTTCGTCGTCGGGCTGGGTTCGGCTCCAGCCAACCGACCTTCTGGAGTCGCCCGGGTCACTATCCTGTCTACTTCTGCTGTAGACGAGCGGTTCCCTGTCTCCGCTCTCAGTGCCCATTTCTCCAAGAGGAGGTCCCGAGGGTATCGCTTGTTTGCGAACAGTGTCGCTGTCAAGCTCCATCTCACTTTCGGACTCTGCCACTGCCGCGGTCGCCGGGTGGGCAACGTCCTCGTCCTCAGGATGGCCGTCCTTTAGAACAGGGTTCGCTCTCTTGCCGGCAGGAGTCCTCAGCTTCCTGTGAGATCTCTTAGTCAAAGACTTCCTCTTTTTCTCCACCTTAACCGAACCCTCACGTACCATTCTGCATCTCATGACTCTCGAGTTATCGTCAATAGGGGAAAACTCTGAACGTTCTCTTGTCCGAGAGGACAAGGTGTACATCTGACGAGTCGTCACGTCGTGCGGTCTCAAACACGCGAACATCTTGCGATAATATATGCACGTGTGATATTAACGCGGTGTACTGGTCTCACGACACTCTCTTCTGATAGGACAGGTTCTAGGTCTAAAACCTCCCTAACCGCACGCAGAACTGTGTTCCGACCGGCGCACGAGGTGGGCCCTACTTCGCACCTCGGTCAGTTCTCGGAACTACGTGTTTCGATCACCAAGTTATTTGCTCTGAATAACGATTGGTTTGAATACAAGATTTTCCTGACTCTATCGTTTTTCCTGGTCTTACCGCACTGTAATCAGTTGTCGGGCGGTCTTTTCCCGTACTGCGGTCTTTCGGTAACAGTGGTCTTTCCCAGTAACTATTTTTAGTTACCGGGCGATGGAGCCCCTCCAACGCTCCACCGGCGTGTCAGCCATCCAAGTGTCACAATCCAAATGTAACGCCGACCCCGTAAGGTTACCAGAATGTCCTGAATTTTGTTCCCAAGAATTTCCGAATTTTGGTTCCCTAACGAAGGTCACGCTTACTCCCACAGGTAACCGGACAAGCTCCAATCGCGGAGTTCTTCAAAACCCAAGAGGGAACTTCCTGCCTGTCGCCAAATTTACCCTTATTATCGTTTTTGTACTAAACTGGTTTTTTCAGGTATCCCGACGGTCACTTCACCGAGTGCCGAAGTCGCGTAAAACTCTCCCAGCCGAAGACGCCGAAGTCGCGTAAAACTCTCCCGGCCGAGTACGCCGAAAGCGCGTAGAACTTCCCCTGTGTCGAGTACGCCGAAATCGCGTAAAACTCGTCTCAGTGTATAAAACCAAACACTGTCGGATCTTGGAGTTCTTCGAACTCCAAGAGGGATTTCCTTGCCCGACGCCAAATTTACTCTTGGTTTCAAGGATTTCAGAATTCCAGAAAATGGCTACCTTAAGAAGGTCACCTCTACTCCCATGGGTTACCGGACAAGCTCCGATCGCGGAGTTCTTCAAAACCCAAGAGGGACTTTCCTGCCCGTCGCCAAATTCACCCTGGTTTTCGATCTCACACTGAATTGGTTTTCCTGTGTATCAACGGTATCCTTCCCCGAGTATTACTCAGCCGTAGATTTCCCACGATCGGGATCTAGACCGCTTCGCGATCAACGGAGGGATCCAACCCGCCGGATCGGCGCTGTCGGCCCGTCTCCCAACAGTGAACTTCTTTAGCTGTACTCGGGATCGCCTGATTATATTATTCGGACGCCCCTTTCGTCCGTAAATATATTTGTACTAACCGGAAACTCGAACTCTGACTCTGTCGTAACCAAAATCACTCGCCTACCACACTGAGTGCAGTATATTCGAATCGGTAACTGAATCGCTAACCAACAACGCTGTTTAACAGTATTGCTATGTATGAAGAGTCGAACCAACTCTTCACGTATAAAGCAGCGCACCGTGAGGCAGGCTCTATGCATCCCGAATTAACGCGTCTGCTCGCTATGCGCTGGCTTTACACCGTCGATCGGGCTTCCCTATCACGGTCGTTGCCGGACAGTCGCCTATTGAAATTAAATAAAAATTAAATGATCGATGCTGGGCCTTCGCATGTAAAATTAAGAGAAACGATGCTGTTCCCTTCGCATGTAAATTAAAGAAAACGATGCTATTCGCATAAAATAAATCCTCCCACATACGCACTGTGGTCTTGACCGCCACACTCTCCCCACCTTACTTAGATGCGGAGCATCTCTGCCAAAATCGGGGACCTTAATCAAACGTGACAGGAACATCCCCAACCCAGATCCACTTAGAGAGCAAGGAACCAAATGCACCTTTGGTTATAGGGCGGTATATCAGCAATCTCAGCACCCTGCACGTACGCCAAACACGATGAGAACCGTGATAGCGACAGCCTATTTAATGATGCTTTCGATCTCTCGGCACCCTGCACGTACGCCAAACACGATGAGAACCGTGATAGCGACAGCCTATTTAATGATGCTTTCGATCCGAACCACCACCCTACTGGCAACCTGTCGTACCTGACAAATCGCCAACCTTAACAGGCCCTCTATCATGAACCTGGGCTCTACCGGACCCCAAGGGCCAGGAGAACTAAAGGAGAGAAAAGTCGCCCACTGTCTCCCGATCTGGTAACCATCGTCGATCAGTCACACCCGGTACCACTTCCAAATCGTGAAAGCAAACTAAACTAGTACAGGTTATCATATTTACGCACATGATCTAGGTCCTAACATATGCTTCTATCGCATGATCATCTATCCTAAGTGCGCACTAAGGTAGCGCACTAAAGTATCATGAAACGGTAACCAAGGAAATCGCATTGCCCCGAATTTCCTTAACACTCGTTGTTACGAGCATTATACTGTCGAAAAGAAACTCTGTCATCACAAGGAAACGGAAACATGGTTCTCCAATAGTTCGCTTGTAGAACCAACGCAATGAAGCGTCCTAGTACTGGAATCTTTACTCGTTTCAGTACTAACCACTAAGCCAATGTTTAACCGAAAACATATCATCAAAAGGAAACTTAAACAGTCATTCACTGACAATCTGTAAAACCAACGCAATCAAGCGTTGCTGGTAGCACAGGTACCGTATGCTCCCAGATACCGCTCAAAAGAAATACTCTCATCAAAAGGGCAACTGAAACATGGGTCTCGAATAGTCAATGAAACCAACGCAATTAAGCGTTTATCTAGTTGGTCCTAGATACACGTCTGCTTCAGAAGGTCACTAACAAGGACTTCTACAGTCGTAGTCATCCATCCAAGCGAGGTCTTCGTCTCGTCCGTCGTCCAGGTGGCAATTCTGGATCAGCGGTCTCGTCTGGATTTTCTGAAGGTTCCTCTGGTTCATGTTCTGCATTAGAATCTTGAGCCAGGACTGGCCAGTCTACTGTAGGTAACTCAAGATTTCTGTCCCTCTCCGGTAACCAGGTACTCGGAGGTTTACCGTAAAACGGCTTCAATTTATCCACGTGCACAACCATTAGCGTGGATTTCGGACTCTTCTGAATCCGGTACAGACACGGACTGAGCACTTGAATAACCAAGAATGGGCCGGTGTAATAGCGAGCCCATTTTGTCTTCCTTTCACTTCTTAGCCGAGGGTAGTAATAGTAAACCCAATCTCCTTGAGCGAACTTGCTAGGTCTCACTCTCAAATCGTAGGCTTTTTTCCTTCTTTCTGCTACTCTCTTTAACTGTTCTCGTACAAGCCGATACGATCGTTCCATTTTCTCTTTCTGTTTCTCCACGTACTCTTCCATGTCACTGTAAGACGGTCTCTCGAACTCTGTAACTTGGGCTAGAATCAAGTCTAATGGCGTATGGTTCTCTCTTCCCAGGAACAGGAAATTAGGTGTCCGTTGGGTCGCTTCATGTTCAGTACCTCGATATGCCGCCATTACATATGGTACATGAACATCCCAATCCTTTTGTCGTTCCGACACTACCTTTCCGATCAACATGTTCAGTGTTCTGTGGAACCTTTCGATCATTTCGTTACCAGAGGGTCGATATGGAGTTGTACGTACTTTGTCAATCTCCATGCGTTTACACAGCTCTTTGAATAACTTCGACTCAAAACACGGTCCCTGATCCGTCAGGATCTGGCGTGGCATACCAAACCTCGAGAACACGTGTACCATAAGCGATTCTGCCACAGTAACGGCCTCTTGGTTTCTGATAGGCAGAGCTTCAGCCCATCTCGAGAAGTAATCTATCGCTGTCAGTATGTATTTGTTGCCTTTACTTGATACAGGATGCGGACCAGTTATATCAATTCCGAATCTCTCCATTGGTTCACCGACCACAGGAGTCTGCATGTAACCCTGTCTTGGAGGTTTCTCCCTTCGATAACGAGCACAGCGATCGCACCTTTGGCAGAACCGTCTAACATCGTCCTTCCAACTCGGCCAATACGCCCGACGTTGCAACTGAGTTAAACTCTTCCGAATCCCGAAATGTCCTCCGGCAAAGCTTGCGTGTGTTAACTGAAGCATCTCTTGCCGTAGAGATAAGGGCACAACTAACTGAGATCGCTCAGCTTTTCCTGTGTTACCCTGAATCCAGCCTCTGTGTAACACTCCTTGCAGGACTTCCAGCTGATTCCAGTTGCTCACCAACACTTTCACTTCTCCGCTAGCAGGTGATAGTTCTGCCTGTGTTGGATGATGCTTCGACTCCTTCCAATCAAGGACCGTACCAATATTGCAATCGCTCTGCTGTTCTCTTCGAAGAAACTCCTTTGTCCAACGGATTTCCTGGCCTGTATCTTCACTGGTAACCTCGGAGCGCGTTACTTCTCCGATCGGACGTGCCCACATCACGTCTTCATCCGTAACTCTCATGGTAACCACTTTAGGTTGTTCCTCACCCGGACCTCTAGACATCGCGTCTGCGTTACCGTGTTTTGCTCCCGGTCTGTGACATATCTCCATGTCAAACTCCTCTATCATCTCTAACCAACGAGCCTGTTGGCCAATCGGTTCCGGTGTTCTGCGTAACCACTGAAGTGCGGAGTGGTCTGTTCTGAGTAGGAATTTACTACCCAGTAAGTACTGACGAAACTCTTTCAAGAAATACACCACAGCTAACAACTCTCGCCTGGTAACGTTATAGTTCCGTTCCGCCGTCGACAAGAGCCGACTCGCGTAACAAATCACTGTCTCTTCTCCTTCTTGTACTTGCGATAACACCGCTCCAATGGCGTATGCCGAGGCATCCGTATCTAGGATGTACTGGCCCTCGTCGTTCGGTAACCCAAGTATAGGTGCGGAAACCAACTTTCGTTTAAGTTCTTCGAAAGCTCCCTGACATTCGTCAGTCCAATGGAACGGTACATTTTTCCTGGTCAGGAAATGAAGTGGTTGAGCTACCACCGCGAAATCATGTATGAAACGTCGGTAATAGGAGCAAAGACCAACGAAGGATCTGACTTGCCTCAAGTTCCGAGGAGCAGACCATTCTTCTACGGCCTTGATCTTGCTCGGATCCGTCGCGACCCCTTCTTCACTCAAAACGTGACCAAGAAACAATACTCTCTGTTGTAACAGGTAACATTTGGATGGTTTCAGCTTGAGATTATACTCTTGTAATCTCCTGAAAATCATCTCTAGACGTTGCATGTGCGTCTCTACGTCCCTTGAGAACACAATTATGTCATCCAAGTAAACCAGACAGATGTCATAGTTTAGCCCTGTCAAGACTAAGTTCATTAGTCGACAAAACGAGGCCGGACTATTGCACAATCCGAAAGGTAACACTTTGAATTGGAAGCTGCCCCTTCTCGTAACGAACCCGGTCTTGTGTTTGTCTCTTGGGTGCAAGGCCATCTGGTGATAACCTGCTCTCAAATCGAACGTACTGTACCATCTGGCGCCACCCAGGGTATCTAAACTCTCGCGGATAAGGGGTAACGGATGAGCATCTTTCCGTGTCTTCAAGTTCAGTTGCCTGTAATCGATACAGAAACGCATACTGCCATCCTTTTTCTTAACCATTACGACATTGGATGCCCATTCCGATATCGAAGGTTCAATGATTCCTTGTCTCAACATGTCTTCTACCTGACGATCAACTTCCGGTAACATGGAAAGCGGTTGACGTCTCAAAGGTTGCCGAACTGGTTTCTCCTGTCCCGTATCGATCTCGTGTTGGATCACCGAAGTGAATCCGTTATCACTTTCGTTAAGGGAAAACGTTGCGCTGTACGTTAGCACAAGTTTTCGTAACCTGATTCGCTCTTCTTCCGAAATGTCTGCTGGCACTTCTTCCCATAGTCGTTTTAGGGTCTGTTCGGCAAGTGGGTTGAGCGTCTGCTCCGCCACACTGGCCGTTGTACTAATCTTCGATCCAAACCGGTCAATCGTACTTTGCTGCTTTCCTTGGCGTTCCTCCGGATAACCTGGGCCCATAGGCTTCTCCGGATTTTCGCTTCGGTAAGGCTCATCATACGATTCCGTTCTGGCTCGATTAACTGTCACATCGACTACGTTCACTCGCTCCAGCGGACATTCAGTCCGTTTCTTGACTAGCGAATCTCTGTCTCCAACATTCAACATCCTAATCCACACCTCCGTGTCTCTTCCTGTCACCAACGTACGTCCGATTATCAAATCTTTTGATAATTCCATTGGAATGATCGTCCAATCTTCGTTATCTTTTTGGAAATGCGGGTATACGACCCAAGCGGGAACGTCAACTTCGCTCCTTGGAGGAACTATTATGTCCTCTTGTACAATAACCCTCCGGCACATGGACTCGGTAACGACCTCTTTCAGAGGGATCTTCTCGCTCCCAAGGAAAACGCATCGACTTGCGAAGTCCCATCTTGCCTGATTGGCTTCCAGCCAAGATAACCCCAAGATCACTTCTGTCACTTGGTCTGTAACTAGACAGGGTACAGGGTACACCTGCTTTCCGATCCGAATCTTAAGGTTAGTTTCACCATCCACCTTAATCTGACTTCCATTAGCGGCTAGGAGTCGCTGTTCTGACGGTACTAGCACAGCGTCTAGCACGAAACGTCGTGGCACAAGTGACATTTCACTTCCAGAATCAAGTAGACAGTGTATACGTTTTCCTGCCAGTCTCGCAACCACGTAGGCCACCCTACTGCCTTTGACCAGTCGGTTTTGGGTTTCCTCTTGTATCGGTTCAGCCTTTGTAGGTTCACTGGTACCGGTTGCACCATTCGTCTCAGCGTTTCTCTGAGGACAAAATCGCTTCATGTGTCCTTTTCGTTTGCACAAGTAGCATTCGATATCCGGGTTACGCAACCGTGTGGGCGGATAAATCCGTCGCCATCCCACATTCGGTTCGGTTGTCCTCTGATCTCCCACAGCTAGATCAGAACTGTTCTCCCTTTCATGAGGCTTTCTCGGAACGATGCCCAAATTCTGATTTATTGTCACTCGATCAAGTTCTCTTGAAAGATTTTTAATCTTTCGCTCGAGATCTTCTAGACGACGAGACTGTTGCCCCTCAGTGCTCGAGTCTTTTCGGTCTTCCATGGTAACTTTAACTCTCGCGTGTCTCCGGTCTAAATCACCACCTTGTGTCGAAGATCGACCATAGGCATCCAACCTCACCGCATGTTTATACGCCGCTTCGAGGTTAACTGGTTCTCGCTCGCGCACCTTCTGCCCCAAATCTTGGTTTGCCAGTGCATCAATGAAAGCGTCACAAGCGACCGTCTCGACGATATCACTTGTTGGTCCTGGGTATGCCAAAGCCATTAGCCTTCGTACTTCCTGCACTACACTACTCAGCGTTTCTCCGTGAGCCTGCCGGTAAGTGCGAAGTTTCATCCGATATAGGCTAGTTTGGTCATCAGACCCGTACCGGGCCTTAAGCCGCTCAACAAGTTCTCGCCAAGACACGTCCCTCTGTGCACCCATGTCCCACAACAGCTGCGAAGCGGGACCCGTTAGGGCACACATTAACTGGTCTGCTTTTTCCTGATCACTCCACCGGTTGCACCGTGCACAAACTTCGAACTTTGCTAGAAAGGCTGCGATCGCTGACTTGCCGTCGTACTTTTCTAGCTTGATTCGTATACCGCGATCCGATCGGTCTTCGCCTCTTGTCCGTGTAACAAGTGATCTTCCGACACTCTTCTTGGGATTTCCTCTCCGGTTGTCCCCATCGTTACTCCTGGAATCGTTTTCCTCGTCTGTCCTCACCACTGACCGGTGCCGACTCTGTCCCCTCAGAGTACCCAACGTCTTCCCTGTACGCCACTTAGAATACATCGTAGTCATCTCTCGGTCGCCTGACGTTGCACTGTCTTCATCAGAGATGTACTCAGCCTGTCTCTGACCTTTTCTACGAGGCTCACCACCTTCGTAGTCTTTGGACTCCGATCGTTTATATTTATTGCGAGAGCTCTGAGAGTTTCCGTTGACGAACGTAACTCTTCTGTCTTCTTCGCGAATATCTCTTCTTCCTGACTCTGGCGGTCTGTCAGATTCGTCGTACCTAAGACAATTACGACTTCTCGAATCTGGTTTGTGCCCTTTAGAGTACCGCTCGTGGGTCTCATCCCAGGCCAAATGATCTCTGTCTCTTCCCATGTTCGATTCTCTCTCGGTTTCTCTATCAAGTGCCTGTTTTAAACCGCGTCTCTCGTACTCTGGTAGACGTTCCTTACCATACGTCTCCCTTTCAGTTTTCTCATAACTCTCGTGTCTTCCTCGTTGGCGGAGGTTTTTCCTGTCAAAGACTCCGGTTCTCATGGCCTCTTCTGGACCAACACTATCGGTGTCTGAATCCGAAGAACTCACTGACGAACGTAATTTCGCCTCAACTCTTCCTCTTGTCAACAGACGTTGTCGGCTCGATTGCCTTGCCGTTTTTCCGTGTGACTCTCTCCCGCTGTCCTCGGGAAGATAGCGGCTACGTAACTTTTCCGAAGTTTCCGAAAGCGAAACTTCCTCGCGTGTCTCTGTGTTACCTCGGCTCCGTGCTGGCTCTTCGATCTGCAGCTTCCCTCGGCGATCCATCTGGTAACCTGGGCCCGTAGGTTTCCCCGATGTCTCGCGTCGGTAAGACTTCGCATGCTGAGCAGCGGGAACAGACAGTTCTTCAAGTTTCGAACTCATCATTGCCACACTCTGTCGCAGGTAAGACATCTCCGCTTGCCAATCTACCGCATCTGTCACAGGTCTTGGGCGACCTTCTTCCATGTTGGTAAACGGTACTCGATTACCTTCGTTTCGCTGATGCGCCACGATGTCACCACTCGTTTTCTGCACTACGGCGTCACCCCGCGGTTTCAGGCCTGTCTCAATGTCTCTTGGCCTATCACAAGCCTGTCTCGACTGTACAGGTTGCCTGCCCCGTACGATACTAGGTACTTGAACCTGCACAAGGTTCCCCGATCTATTGTCGACGAGTGGTTTGGACCTGTCAAACCTACTCTCACCAACGGTCTCTCGCCAGTGTGTGAATGTCTCGTTATTCACATCGTTCTGTACTACCTCAGTAGTCTTTGGAACGGTTATCAACCATCCGTTATCCTCATGGAAACCTCTTTCACGCCCACTGCGGGTTCCAGCTTCCGTTTCAAATGCACTGGTTTCGTCAGGTGCACCCGTTTCATCAAGCAACCTTCGTTTGCTTTTCCGTTTACGTAACTTTGGACGCGCGCCTCCGTGCTCACTATTGGGCACTTCATCCGACTCGTCCTCGGTATCTTCCTGACCTTGCCTGGTTCTGTGACAAGAAAACGCTAGAACCCCACTTCTGGTACCAGTTTGTGACGTTCGTCGCTCGAGATCAACTAACCCTTCATCAGACGTGGTACCAACTTGTGTCGGTCTTACCCGAGACGCTGCTTCGTCGTCGGGCTGGGTTCGGCTCCAGCCAACCGACCTTCTGGAGTCGCCCGGGTCACTATCCTGTCTACTTCTGCTGTAGACGAGCGGTTCCCTGTCTCCGCTCTCAGTGCCCATTTCTCCAAGAGGAGGTCCCGAGGGTATCGCTTGTTTGCGAACAGTGTCGCTGTCAAGCTCCATCTCACTTTCGGACTCTGCCACTGCCGCGGTCGCCGGGTGGGCAACGTCCTCGTCCTCAGGATGGCCGTCCTTTAGAACAGGGTTCGCTCTCTTGCCGGCAGGAGTCCTCAGCTTCCTGTGAGATCTCTTAGTCAAAGACTTCCTCTTTTTCTCCACCTTAACCGAACCCTCACGTACCATTCTGCATCTCATGACTCTCGAGTTATCGTCAATAGGGGAAAACTCTGAACGTTCTCTTGTCCGAGAGGACAAGGTGTACATCTGACGAGTCGTCACGTCGTGCGGTCTCAAACACGCGAACATCTTGCGATAATATATGCACGTGTGATATTAACGCGGTGTACTGGTCTCACGACACTCTCTTCTGATAGGACAGGTTCTAGGTCTAAAACCTCCCTAACCGCACGCAGAACTGTGTTCCGACCGGCGCACGAGGTGGGCCCTACTTCGCACCTCGGTCAGTTCTCGGAACTACGTGTTTCGATCACCAAGTTATTTGCTCTGAATAACGATTGGTTTGAATACAAGATTTTCCTGACTCTATCGTTTTTCCTGGTCTTACCGCACTGTAATCAGTTGTCGGGCGGTCTTTTCCCGTACTGCGGTCTTTCGGTAACAGTGGTCTTTCCCAGTAACTATTTTTAGTTACCGGGCGATGGAGCCCCTCCAACGCTCCACCGGCGTGTCAGCCATCCAAGTGTCACAATCCAAATGTAACGCCGACCCCGTAAGGTTACCAGAATGTCCTGAATTTTGTTCCCAAGAATTTCCGAATTTTGGTTCCCTAACGAAGGTCACGCTTACTCCCACAGGTAACCGGACAAGCTCCAATCGCGGAGTTCTTCAAAACCCAAGAGGGAACTTCCTGCCTGTCGCCAAATTTACCCTTATTATCGTTTTTGTACTAAACTGGTTTTTTCAGGTATCCCGACGGTCACTTCACCGAGTGCCGAAGTCGCGTAAAACTCTCCCAGCCGAAGACGCCGAAGTCGCGTAAAACTCTCCCGGCCGAGTACGCCGAAAGCGCGTAGAACTTCCCCTGTGTCGAGTACGCCGAAATCGCGTAAAACTCGTCTCAGTGTATAAAACCAAACACTGTCGGATCTTGGAGTTCTTCGAACTCCAAGAGGGATTTCCTTGCCCGACGCCAAATTTACTCTTGGTTTCAAGGATTTCAGAATTCCAGAAAATGGCTACCTTAAGAAGGTCACCTCTACTCCCATGGGTTACCGGACAAGCTCCGATCGCGGAGTTCTTCAAAACCCAAGAGGGACTTTCCTGCCCGTCGCCAAATTCACCCTGGTTTTCGATCTCACACTGAATTGGTTTTCCTGTGTATCAACGGTATCCTTCCCCGAGTATTACTCAGCCGTAGATTTCCCACGATCGGGATCTAGACCGCTTCGCGATCAACGGAGGGATCCAACCCGCCGGATCGGCGCTGTCGGCCCGTCTCCCAACAGTGAACTTCTTTAGCTGTACTCGGGATCGCCTGATTATATTATTCGGACGCCCCTTTCGTCCGTAAATATATTTGTACTAACCGGAAACTCGAACTCTGACTCTGTCGTAACCAAAATCACTCGCCTACCACACTGAGTGCAGTATATTCGAATCGGTAACTGAATCGCTAACCAACAACGCTGTTTAACAGTATTGCTATGTATGAAGAGTCGAACCAACTCTTCACGTATAAAGCAGCGCACCGTGAGGCAGGCTCTATGCATCCCGAATTAACGCGTCTGCTCGCTATGCGCTGGCTTTACACCGTCGATCGGGCTTCCCTATCACGGTCGTTGCCGGACAGTCGCCTATTGAAATTAAATAAAAATTAAATGATCGATGCTGGGCCTTCGCATGTAAAATTAAGAGAAACGATGCTGTTCCCTTCGCATGTAAACTTAAAGAAAACGATGCTATTCGCATAAAATAAATCCTCCCACATACGCACTGTGGTCTTGACCGCCACAATTCCAAACAAGTCTACTTAGCTGGAGACTTCAACATTGACCTACTTAAATATGGTGAACATGTATTGACTAATGAGTTTATTAATTTACTGCTTTCTCATCATTATTTACCACTCATATATCGTCCTAGCAGGATCACTGCTGATACTGTAACTCTTAAAGACAACATTTTCACGAATAGCTGGCCAAAAACTCTAGACTCGTCAATAGTTATAAGTGATATATCTGATCACTTCCCGATTATAGCCTCGATCAATTCAGAAACTCAAGTCTTAAATAAACCTGTTATCATGTCACGTAAAATTCACGAGGCAAACAGTAACTTATTTCAACAAATGCTTAAACAAACGAACTGGTCCAGAACATCTGATGCTTGTAAATTAGGTGACCCTAATGCTGCCTATGCTGAGTTTTTTTTAAAAATCAATTTAAGTTGTCTTATGAAAAGGCATTTCCAATGACTAGGCAGAGTGGAAGGAAGGCCTCTAACTTAAGGCAACATATCCTGTACTCAGATCCTGTAAAAAGAAAACTAAACTGTATCTCAATTACATAAAAAGCCTTCTAAGGATAATAAAACCAAATTTATAAAATATCGCAATAAATTTAAAACAATAAGAATAAAAGCTGAAAACTCTACTATGAAAACGAGTTTGCCAAACATAGTCACAACCTAAAAAATCATGGAGCATAATAAGGTCGATAATCAAATCTGGTATAGAGGAAAGGAGGATTGATGGACTGCTTATTAATGAAGTAATGGTCACTGACCCTGTTTCAATAGCCAACAAATTTAATGACTTTTTTGTTAATGTAGGACAATCATTAGCTGACAAAATTCCTCCAAGCTCTAAGACATTTGGTCATTACTTGGATAGGGGCTCTGGTAATTCATTTGCACTCATCTCCACTACACCTGAGGAAATTACTCAACTTGGGGCAGTAATGCGTATTACTCATAGTTCAGGGCCGGATGACATTGACCCCTGTATTGTTAACCCATATCTTAATCTGTTGGCCTTACCTCTAACAGAAATTTGTAATACATCTTTACTCAGCACTAAAAATGGCTAAGATCATACCAATATTCAAGCAGGGCAATATCTAAGCCTCTAATTATCGCCCCTTATCTATTCTCCTATACTTTGCCAAACTCATGGAAAAACTAATGTACACCAGGCTCTATAATTACATTAATCAAAACAACTTTCTTTATCCCCTCTAGCACGGTTTCCAGTGTGGTCACTCCATGTCACTGATTAATCTGCAGGACAAAATTTCAACGGCCGTAGACAATAACGAATTCTCACTAGGAATATTTATCCATCTGGCTAAGTCTTTTGATACGTTGGACCATACTATACTTCTCAGTAAATCAGAAAATTATGGGGTAAGAGGTATGCAACTGGCATGATTCATGGACTACCTTGATAAAAGACTCCAGTGCGTAAGTTGTAGTGGTACCACCTCCAAATTTAAAACGATAAAATTTGGTGTCCCACAGGGCTCAAACCTAGGGCCTCTGCTCTTTTAATTTATATTAATGACCTCCGTAATGCCTAATCAAAATTGAGTCTCATACTATTTGTTGACGATACTAACATCTTCCTATCTGACAGGTCACTTGAGGAACTATTTAAAGTTGCCAATCAAGAACTAATATACACTGTGTCCCGGTGAAAAGTAGACCCCAAGAAAAAGTGTCATAACTCGGTCAAAACGTTTAGCATTTGCATGAAATTTTAAAAACAGCAACATTAGCCATATTACCATCCCGTTTGGAAATATTAGTGAGTTTGTCAAGTTTATCAACGCCCGTTTGAGATGCAGTACTGAAAAGGGGAAATTTCCAACATTCAAATCCGGGGACGAATCGTCCGGGAAACGTCCCCAAATCGTTATGTTAACATTTCTTTAAGTCCAATGCTAACCGCTGGTAATAGTACACTTAATAAGCTTTCGTTGATTTACGGTTATGGATACAAGATTATTTCAATTTAGTTAATCGATTTGATTTCTCAGTTAGAGATAACTTGTCATATATATGTCAGATTACGGGTACCGGTATACAACTCATAAGAATCCTGTGGAGCGTTGGCTTGAGTTTTTCGTTTGGTCCTGCTGTGTGTATGTTTCGCGTTTTTTTTTCATCATAGGCCCCCTATGCTCTGCCTTACGAAAAATGAAGTATTATATACACATATATATATAATACGACAATTTATATAGCATCGTCAGTAACAAATTACTTCTAGGATGCTTTGCACTGTTAACTATCAGTGCAGATGCAGAGTTTCATACGAAGTGCATTTTTATACTGATTTTTAAATATGGAGGCTTTTGGCTCCTGAACAGATGGAGGATGTTGAATATCTAACAGTGTATCGCATTGTTCGCCTTGGTAAACGCTGATTGATTAGGGTTTTGGTCTTGGTAACATTTGGTAATAGTACATTTAATAAGCTGTTGATGATATACAGTTATAGACACGAGTTTCATTCACTAGTTAGTGGACTTGGTTTGTCCGTATATTCAAAAGATGTTCGTCTAGTCATAGATTGAGTTTCAGTGGTCAGTGAGTTTAGCTGAGGTCTTTACATCGATCGAGAAAGGTACGGCTCGGTTACCTGTGCGGATTCATCAGAGACGGCTTTGTGAGCATCAGTGGTGTCCGAAGGCTTCATTCTCAACCTTCCGCGTCCACTTTGCTTCGACTGTATTTTGAGTATTGACTGTTTTGTGACAGAAATGCGAATTGACATGATTCAGTACCTGTTGATTTGGCTTGAATTGGTTTAATGTGATTTGACGTGACCGTATTTTAACAGTATGCTTTATATTAATAATAATGATCTTCGTTTAATATCTTCAAACTGACAATAACGCAGTATGATTACAAATCAGTATGAACGGATGATCACAAGTAACTGTTATTACAGGAGTCGAATTTAACTGTACACGGCAGCCATGCAAGGCGCCCATCACGTCCTAAATCTCATTTTAACAACGCGCCATCTCGCGAATGAAAGGCTGAGTGGACCTAAATTTGAGAGGGTTGCGGGAAGCGATCCCGCTACCTCTTTGCTCTTCACGCCAGTGATGCTACCACTACTCTATAAACACTAGGCATAACGTACATGTAAATTTATCCATGCAACAGAGTAATAATGTGAGCAATAGTGTCTTAAAGAAGTATACTGTCTTTATTTGGAGATGAACCTGCAAAGCAATTACTCTGGACTTTTAGGTGACGTTACACGGTGTTCCAAAATAAAGACAGTGTGTACTTGTTGTGTGCTTCAGTTTCCGTCTGTCGTGTGTCTCTTGCGACTGTTGCAACGATGTCTGTTCTCAAGAATCTTTCAATGACCAGCGGCGTCTTCTTCGTTGTCTTCATTCTGAGTGCCATCTCGGCACAAAACGATGACCTTAAACTGCCACCTGGTAAGTTAACAATTGAGATCGTTTCTCTTTCTTATGTATCCCTATGTAAGAAGAGCGAACGTCTATATGCATAATATATCATCATCATCATCATCATCATCATCATCATCATCATCATCATCATCATCATCATCATCATCATCATCATCATCATCATCATCATCATAATCATCATCATCATCATCATCAGGGGCATGCCACACTCCGGAGCGTGGCCGTTTCCACAATTCTCTGCCAACCACTACGATTATTGTGGAAAGCTCTTCGGCGTATAATTCCTTTGGTAACTCGCCAGGTAAACGCAGGGTAGTCAGACAGCCGAGTCATCCAGAAATAAAGTGGGTCGACCAACGTACTGACTCGCCGTGCACTTGTCCGTCCTCAAAACCGTTGCCTCCTTGAAGGTCTTCTGCCCCCTTGGCCGTTGGGGTCTTCACCCGTAACCCTGGGACTAGATCTCGTTATACCCGGCAGGACTTAGTTACCGACAAGCGGTATCCACCCCCGCGACATGGATGCATCTGCCGGGAGTTACCCAGGTAAGCACGACTACCTACCTGGGCTGGGGTGTTTCTTCCGGGTTTTTTTTATAATTATTTCCATATTTATTATAATACAAGTTTTTGTTTTTAGAAGTAGAGAGCGACTTGGAGTCGATGGAAGAAATTCAGGAACTGTTTCAAGCCATGCAGCTCTTGTTCGAGACGAAAGTAGCGAGCAACATCGGACAGGGAACTGTACCGGATGAAGAGGATGTTGAGAATGATTTCGCAGTGGATGAGAAGGATGCTGAGAATGGTGTCCCTGTGGATGAGGAGGACCTTGAGATCGATGCCGCAATGGATGAGGAGGATGTCGAGGATGATGATGCAGTGGACCCTAACGGATGCAGATGTCATCGCTACGGATGTTGCTGCTGCAAACAAATTCGCCGTGGCCCCCGTAAATTCCGAAGAAAATGTGAGTATATTAAGGAACGTGTTAACTGTATCTGAAGTTTTAAATAATTTTAAATGGATCTCTAATATTACGCTGTGAGAAATAAACTTAGCCCCTTTCAGTTTAACTTTGGCCGAATTGAATGCGTAATAAAATAAACCTTTCAACGGTAACTGTTTTATTTATTCACATGGTAACAGTCATGGCAATTGCGAGAAATTCTATCACCATCGGAGAATAGACGCCGATTCGCTATAGCCTATAGCCCTTCAGACTAAATGACTATATCGCTCAGCTTCGTGTTGGAAGGTGGTCCA
The DNA here is from genome assembly GCA_963556255.1 of Allolobophora icterica. Taxonomy (NCBI): domain Eukaryota; kingdom Metazoa; phylum Annelida; class Clitellata; order Crassiclitellata; family Lumbricidae; genus Allolobophora; species Allolobophora icterica. Next base: position 1,942,848 of record OY744616.1, on the reverse strand, counting down.
TAAGGCTCTACATGTATACAAAGTGATGAATCAAGTCCACTTGCCAGAAGACCGACGAGAAAAGGAGACAGAGGAGATTTTTGTTCATAAATTTATGGCAGGAATTCTTGAAGTGGTGAAACTTTAGTTTGGAGCGGGAAGTCTGAGAAGTTTTACAGGATTCTGAAGCATATCTTGCTGGGTGAGAGGTGAGATTGGTGGACTAAGCTAAACAACACTAACGCCCGTAGGCCTAAATAAGAGGAAGAAGGCCCGTAATTGGCCATGAGCAGACGCTGCAATTATGCCTCAGTTACCTGTACACTTACGGATCACTCACGGTATGCAGTATACAGTATATGAGGCGAGCGACCTCTCTACTCTGATTTGTATGCATCTTCAAATGCATCTTGCAAACTACAAGGATCCATTCTACTGCCTTGGCCGTCATTGAAACGATTGACTGCGCTTTCTGAATGTTCATTATCTTGCCCAAAGTCCCCCATTATTTAGGTCCCTCAATTTTCTTACCATATATGATATTTTATCGTCATCTATTGGCCACACTTATGTATAGACACCATCTAGGTCTTCTCCCTTTCATTTTCAGCAAACTTTTCACTACCAATTCTGTTTTGCATCAGTATGACACCCGTAGGCGGCTTGACTATCGATCCGCCATATCCAGAATCCTGGCGCGCTCATCCTCATTTCGTATCATGGGACCTAAGATATGGAACTCTACTGACCCTATCATACGCTCCGCTTCTACTCCTTCTGCTTTCAAATACACTTTCAAATCGGCACTTGTGGCTCAATACTCTTAAAGTCTATTATGTAATTCTACTAGATCTTCTTTGTCTCTTTTTTATTGAGACACTATTTGCGCTCTTATTTCACAACATCATTTGATGTTATTGTGTTCCATTACGACATCAGTTTCCAGCTCACCCATCCGTGTTTATCTATGGAGATGATTCGATAAGCAGTTTCTGTTTCTTCTCCCTTACCCTCATCATATGAACTAATTTTCACCTTATGGTTATTGAATTACCACTCTGAAATATTGTGCTGTCACCATACACATCTGTATTGTTTTACTGTTACTATTTTTTACTTTTTATTTGTTCTCTCTACTCATTGAGTTGTCGCTGTTTTTTTTATTGAAATAAAATAAATGAAATAAATAAATAAGGGATAATCTAATATGTTGTTTCGGTAAATCCAATCTGTTGCTAGGGTAATCTATTCCGTTGCTAGAATCATCTAATCTGTTGCTGATTCAAATACCGTGTTGTCACAGGGTGCCTCAGCGTGTCTTACCTCCCTCACCACTTCGGAATTCTGATCAAATTGATTGTCGGACGTCGCACGCTCTTCTCAAAGGAGATCTCAGGTATTGTGTGAAGCTCTTCGACGCTGTACTAGGCTATAAATTATGCCATGCTCATGATGAACAGTACTAAGTGATCTAGCTATAACTATCGATTGATGCACCGAATGAAATTAGAGAATTTATACAGCGCTGTAACAGTCAGGACATTGGCAGTGCAACAATCAGTGACGCAAGAATCTGTCTATTTATGCGGCGTCACTTTTTATACCTTCAAAATGTAGTGAGTTATTGCTACACGTATTGTCATTATTGTTATTATTTGTAATCTTTATTTGTATTATTATATATTGCATTTATTACGCAAAGGAGGTCAGTAATTCTGAGCGAAGGAATTGCTCAAGATCCCTAAGCAGAAACCGTTTCAGGGTTTGAACCGTACCCTCCACGCTGCATGCTTAGCACTCTAACCAGTCAGCCACGTTTTTCTTCTTCGGAGTGTTCTGCTCTTAGGCAGTCCGGAATTCATTCTTCTCTATTTTGAGCCTTTTCCTTAATTTCTTTTTATCCATCATCCAGTCCAAAATCAAATTTCCTGGTGTAACTAGAGCTTTCTTCCGTTTCATTCTCCCTTCCAGCACTGAACTAATTAACGAACTTCCACATGGGGCTAGTGTGTGGCCAATACGTTTCATTTGTTTCCTCGTGAAACGATTATGTCAACTGTCAGCATTTGATAAAAACAATGTCGTTGAGTGCTGTTAATTTTTTTTCACTGTGATTTCAGCAAAAAATCCGCCCCCCATTTGCATCAACGTTCCCAAAATGAGGATAGCCGCTTCTGTTTGCATCCAGTTCAACAATCTCAGTATGAGTAGAAGGCATGTCAGCGGATGTTCCAAGTTCCTGATTCGTATCTTCACCATTCCCATTTTCAGCGTCAAACTCGGTTGCTTTCGTTTCAACTTCCTTGACGCCACCCAACAGGTCGGTGAAGCGCAGTTTCCGTACTTCGATGAACTACAAGCCAAAATAGAAGGCCCTGAACCACTCTACCTTGGTGAAGTTCAGATGGAGAACATCAAGCTTGGTGCTAATAAGAAGAAGTAGACTTCAGCACATCGTACTAAATCGATTCAGTACTCATCGTTCTATTTACTCATTTAAGAGTAGTTTAGTTCGCTTTTGTAACCGTAATTGTAGTTGTAGTCAAATATTTAAAAGAAAATTCGACTCGAAGATTCAGAGGCGCTGCCAACCCAAATCAGTACTATCACTAACAAGTAAAATGGACCTCGGACGTTTCCGGAACAGAGGAAGAGAAAGGATAAGGAGCTGAAGTCGCAATTCCTGCGGAAGACGGTTCCTACTAGAGGGGTCAACATAGGCAACAGTTCTGGTAGAAGGTTTTCGAAATTTCATAGTTATTCCTATTCATACATCCCACGGCGCCATAGCTAACTTAGCGGTGCTAACGGCGATATCTTTCTGCAGCTGCTAAAACTTGGATAAATAACTGTTAATGCCATAGTCAAAGTAAACACTGATAGATTTAGTTGAAGCTGAGGTAGTCTTGTGGGTGATAGTCGGATTTTAAAGGCTAAGTACTGCTTTCAGTTCCAAGTACAGCTAATAAATGCGAGTTAGAAATGTGTGACTACTCTATTATAGTTACTATAGCGATATCGATAGTGAACCTGCTACTGTAGTATTAATAGTAAAAGAAAAAGCGCTACTTGTAGTTTGATTAGTAGTTGCGTCGCTTTTAATAACAGTTGCTATAAGGTCATTATTAGAAGTATTTTTGTGGAGGGTAGAAAATAGAGGGGAAGAATGAGGTCTACTTCAGGAGCAACGAAAGCAGTTGGAGAGTCTCAGTATTAAATGTACAGAATAGTCAGGGTCTATTGACAAGAAAATAAACGAAAATCGAAAAAATATTGTCACATATTTGTCTTCGCATTAAAGACGATAATGCAAAAGCTGACTGAAATGTTATCTCAAAGATTCCCATGTAACTAACCGTTCTTATCTTCCATATTATCCATTATTACGCTACCTTATCTTAATCTACCTTGCCTTAACCTATCATTGTCTGGCCTTCTTTTGGCTTGTCGTTGTATCATTTTATAATCGGTTTAATCGTGCTTTCGTACATTGCGTGTCATCAGTAGTAAAAACTCTCCTGGCATTGTTTGTAGTTAGAATTGCAAAAATTAAAATATTGCATGAAGTAAAAAACGTTTCTGTTTTTGACTTATATTAGTATAAACCAAATGAATTCGAAGATTATCACATTATATGTTACTATGGTATTTGAACGTCATATATGATGGGTTGTCTCTGTTTCGTGAACGCGACACTGCAACATAAAGCCGGCCATGTGGGTTAGGAGGGCCCTTGTGCCTGCATTCGCCCGACGCAGGCCTTAGACAGCATTGAGTTACATTCCACAGCGCAGCCCGTGTCCGTGCATCGGGCGACATTCCAGACAGTCCGTGCGCCTGCGTCGGGCGAGACCGATGTACATTCCAGGCATTCGAGAGCGTTTATTTTACGATGGACAAATAGAGCTGAATAATATATGAGATGCTCTTACGTACAAGTGTCTTAAGCAACTTAAAATATGAAGGTTCAGGACCTCTGGTCCTCTGCAACTTATTTTGTTTGCCAATGAAGGCATTCTATCACAGTATCTCTGACTTCAATATCAAGGTTCACTCTTACCACAATACGAAGGACCAGATGCAGTGTTAACACCAGGAATGTAGTCATGGATGTTCCGTTGGATTCTCATCAATTTTTCAGAAGACCTCAATGAATGGTCTTTTCAAATGAAACCGTCGACAAACATCGTGATCAGTTGATGAAGCTCGATGGGTGAGAGGAAACAGAAATCAGACTAATAATAATCTTATGCGTAAACATATTCAAACAGATGAGTCTTAAGTGTGAACCTGTATAACATTAAGAACAAAAAAAAACGTGGAGAACAGCGTAATGAATTCCAAATGTTGAACCAGCCGTGCGGAACACCAGAGAACCTAAAACAATGGTCAAATTTTTACCCCGTGAGACTTAAGTTGGCATTTAAGTGGTCGGAAAGGTGTAGAGATTATTTAAACGTCCTGTTTTTCGCTTTTCTTCTCGACTTTGTCAATTTTAATTCTTTATTTTCAAATGGACACACTTGTTTCATCCAGTGGGGACACTTAGCATCGAAAAGCACAGAAAACCTGTCTTTTATTAAAGCTAATTAGACTGCTAACCACATAGTATCTTCTCAGACCGTTTGGTTCCTTGTGCTCTCTCTATCTCTCCCCTCTCTCTGATTCTCTCTCTCTCTCTCTCTCTCTCTCTCTCTCTCTCTCTCTCTCTCTCTCTCTCTCTCTCTCTCTCTCTCTCTCTCTCTCTCTCTCTCTCTCTCTCTCTCTCTCTCTCTCTCTCTCTCTCTCGTCTCTCTCTCTCTCTCTCTCTCTCTCTCTCTCTCTCTCTCTCTCTCTCTCTCTATCTATCTCTCTCTATCTCTCTCTGCCTCTCTCTTTCTGCCTCTCTCTCTCTGTCTCTGTCTCTGTCTCTGTCTCTTTCCCCGTCTCTGTCCCTGTCTCTGTCTCTTTCTCTGTCTCTGTCCCTGTCTCTGTCTATCTCTGTCTCTCTCTGTCTCTGTCTCTGTCTGTCTCTGTCTCTCTCTATGTCTCTCTCTCTCTGTCTCTCTGTCTCTGTCTGTCTGTCTCTGTCTGCCTGTCTGTCTCTCTCTCTGTCTCTCTCTCTCTCTGTCTCTCTCGCTCTCTCTCATAATAATAACAACGACGATTTCTGTGGCGCTGTAACGCAGCCTTGCCGTTACAAAGGCGCCTCACAACCAACTAACTAAACAGAATAGTCTTTAGAAAACAGAAAAGTCTTAAGTTTGGGTTTGAAGGACTCATATCCATATCCTGTAAATTTCTAAAGCGCTCTCCATAATCTATAATTTTACGAACATTTGCAATTCAAAGAGGCTGTGCTGTTCCAGTTACTGTGGAGACAAGAGAGTGGACCTGTGACGATGACTTGTCACTTGTGTGTAGGTTGAGCAAAACGGGAAAGTGATTGATTGGATTGTTTATGGTAAGATTTGTTGAACCTACACAAAATTCGCTAGCGTTTAGATTTAGGACAGCTGTCAGATCACACGCTCTTCGTGTTTGACATCATCTGCTAAAAAAAGTCAACAGTAATTAAGTACACGTGCTAATTATAGACTGCCGTCGAAGAGTGTTCAGGAGATTTCACCCTCGTGATACTTCGAACGAGAAATTCTCGTTCCATGTGACATCCGATGTGATTCTGTGGTATAAACCAGAACCAGCAACTATTATAAACCTTCATCTATAGATTAGACTTGTGGATTGGCTTTGTAATGTTTACAGGTTGGATGATTGGCTTTCAAATACACGCAGTTAAAAACAAGTAGAGGAAAATACTACAGACGTAGCCATGTTTGTAACGCGGCATGTGTGTATGCATGCATGTTTCAATGCATACATGTATGTGTCTACAATTACTCTGAACCAGTATGTAGGTAGGTAGGTTGTTATGTACGTATGTATGTATTAATGCATGTATGTATGTATGTATGTATGTATGTATGTATGTATGTATGTATGTATGTATGTATGTATGTATGTATGTATGTATGTATGTATGTATACATGTATGTATGTATGTATGTATGTATGTATGTATGTATGTATGTATGTATGTATGTATGTATACATGTATGTATGTATGTATGTATATATGAATGTGTGTATGTATTTGTGGATAGATGGATGGATGGATGGATGGATGGATGGATGGATGGATGGATGGATGGATGGATGGATGGATGGATGGATGGATGGATGGATGGATGGATGGATGGATGGATGGATGGATGGATGGATGGATGGATGGATGGATGGATGGATGGATGGATGGATGGATGGATGGATGGATGGATGGATGGATGGATCAATGCCGCTGAACTACCTTTATCTGCCCCAGGCCCCTCCTCTTACCACCACAGGTTTTCCACTCAAATTAAAGTCCCATCGTGTCAAGAATTCCTTCCAATATCCATCAAATCCTCCGCTTTCAAGACTTTCTCGTCCACAACAAACCACCTTAGCAGCTTCTCTGCCTGTCTGTCTCCTCTGGTCTGTCTGTCTCTCTCTGTCTCTCTCTCTCGCTCTCTGTCTGTCTCTCTCTCTTTCAGCTCCTCTGACCCCTCAATCTGGTCTCTCTGTCTCTTAGTTTCTCTGTCTCTCTCGCTCAGCCCCTCTATCCTCTGTCTCTGTCTCTGCCTCTGTCTCTGTCTCTGTCTCTCTGTCTCTCTGTCTCTGTCTCTGTCTCTCTTTCTTTCTCTTAGCTCCTCTGCCCCCTCAATCTGGTCTCCCTCGCAACCGAACTCTGATCCTCCTTTGACATCCCTGGACAACTCCTCTGACACGACGTAGCACTTGTGAATAATTATCTAGTACGCTGCACTGAGCTTTAGATTAGAGCTTTAGCTATTTTTGGAGTTAACGACTGGAATTTCTAATGAGGATGAACCCAGTTGAGGAAAGTCCCTTCTGTGCATTTTTAACATTGTTCCTCTTTCTCATTCCCGCAATCTCCTGCTTTCCTCTATAAATTGTCGTGCCGATAGAAAAGTAGAGCTGCAGTCGGCAAACACGAAGGTGTAAAGTCTGTTCGTCATACGTAGAAGCAGAGAAAAATACCGTTAAGTATTATTTTTTATTATTCTCATGATTTTCATTATTATTTCTATTACTTTAATCATTACCTTTGTTATTAATCAAACTATTACATTTTTATTTTTTAGGCGATTACAATTTGTAGCTTATGAATTTGCTAGGAAATGCTGTAACTACTGAAGACTATTAACAGTTAGGTTATTTGCCATTGGTCACAATTTTAAGGAATGTGGCTGTATTTGAATATCCAGGTGAAACCGCAGTTCGGAAGATGGCGCTTGCCAAAGTGTCTGGTTGCGTTTTGATGGCGGTCTGCTTGTTTGCAATGACTGCTGCATTCAGTTATGACAGAGTGGAGAGAATGTCCGTGGACGAATCATCAGGTAAGGTCATCAAAATTCAGTTGTTTGATTATGATTATGGGCGGCCGGTTCACCAACTTAAATCTTTAAATATGAGTGAGCAAGCACATGAGTGCCAGTGAGTGAGTGCCAATGAGTGAGTGCCAATGAGTGAGTGAGTGAGTGAGTGAGTGAGTGAGTGAGTGAGTGAGTGAGTGAGTGAGTGAGTGAGTGAGTGAGTGAGTGAGTGAGTGAGTGAGTGAGTGAGTGAGTGAGTGAGTGAGTGAGTGAGTGAGTGAGTGAGTGCCAATGAGTGAGTGAGTGAGTGAGTGAGTGAGTGAGTGAGTGAGTGAGTGAGTGAGTGAGTGAGTGAGTGAGTGAGTGAGTGAGTGAGTGAGTGAGTGAGTGAGTGAGTTAGGGAGTTAGGGAGTTAGGGAGTTAGGGAGTGAGTGAGTTAGGGAGTGGGCGAGTGAGCGAGTGACTGAGAGAGCAAGTGACTTAATGTGCAAGTTAGCTACTCAGCTTTTGTGTTGCTCTAAGAACATCTGTAGTTTTTCATAAGGCTTGCTTTAGATTTTGGGTATTATCTTTCACGTTAATATCGTAATTGCTAGCATTACATGCCTGAATCTGAACATCAAGAGTCACGTAATACATTTCAGCAGCATTATGTGTAATGGTTGTTGCTTTTAGACAACACTTTGGAAAGGGTGGAACTACACAAGGCGATGGCGGCCTTGGAAAAGCTGAAGCAACTCTACGATGCGAGAGAGCACAACGGGCAATGTAGCTGCACTGGCCTCACCTGTCAGTGTTGTGAGCATATCAAAATACGAGAAATACACCTTGACGCTCAATGCAAGTATTCAAGAACAATCTAATTCACTTCTGATATTCATTCCTAACATTTTTATAGCGCCCCTTAAAATAAGCTACTCGTAGACAATCCCAATCCAGTCCCAAGGATGGAGAACAGTTCAAGGTAGTTGTTGTTTAACGCCTCTGAGTACGGAACTTGAAGGGGCGCTATACAAATTCCGATTGATTGATTGACATTGTGTCATAACGCAGCTGATTTGCGTCGCCCTCCTCTTTTATCTAAGCTTGGGACTGGCTGCAATCGAAAGCAGCAGAAAATTGTAACAATTCTCAGGTGTTGATACAACATGTATGTAGCGTTTGTGACGGGAAGAACTGACGCAGGGTATTCCCGGTAGATGGACCAATCACTGTGAAGACACAACTGCGCCATCTCGCAACGAGACTTCTAAACGCAAGAACATTTATCTACAGACTGTTTTAAACGCAAAATTTATTAGGGTCTTTTAAGAGAATGATTCGTGCTATTCGAGGACAATGAATTTGTCTCTTCGACCTCACAAGATTAGTATTCCTTTATCTAGCAAATCGTGTGGCATCCTTTTAAAAAGTCATCTCCGTTTGAGATAATATTGAGATATTATTCCATTGCCTCAACTATTGTGGGATGGGTCCTAAGTTTATGGCAATAAACAACATTGTCGACCGCAGAAATTATATTGAACAGTTCTCATCGTTCGTATGGCACAATACAGCCTGCTTTAAATCTAGCGATTACAATTTCCTTGAATCCAATGATCTATATTCCCTTGATCGAATTCAACTTTGTCAAGCTAGATCCTTCTGGCCACGTCCTATTACCTCCAACCAACCCCGCAACTAAACCCTCCGTCCCCGTGTCCATGACCGTATAATCCTCCCAGTGTCACATCCTGCACCAACAGCTACCTCCAACCAAATCCACCTACTATGTATACACCCTCCGTCCTCGTGTCCATGACCGTATTATCCTCCCAGTGTCACATCCTGCACCATCTACTACCAACCAAACCCACCTACTGTACTACTTCGACAGCCTGATGCGCAAAACATCTATTGTTAGGATGTTAAATACATTTTAACTGTGTTTATTAGAGTCCGTACATCAAACTGAGATTATCAATAATTGTAAATAAAGAATTTACTTACGTACTTATTTACTTATTACTGATTCTTGATGTTTTGTTATCGTGTGGACGATGTTTCTGTGATTGATTTGGTTTAGGTTGCCAAAGCGTGACATTTCGTCCACAGACCGGAACTCTGATTGTCGCTCTGACAATTGATGGCCACACAATCTTCGAGCAGGAATTCCCTGGTGGGTGTCTACACAGTACTGCTGAGTCGCATCAAATAGTTTTGGCACGAGACAATATATTGAATTCTCAAAATGAGACGCCAGTTATGCAAACTGAAAGTGTTTGAAATTACTGCCCATTCACTTACTAACTTCCCTTCGAATTCCGCACATTCTCAGTTCCTCCACCAATACCGTCACTCACCCATCGTCGTCTGTCGCTCAGGCTCCTCTACTCATCACCCCGCATGCTTTCCACTCAAAATTGAAATCTCACCTCCTCAAGAATTCCTCACCTAATCGATCCGATCCTCTGCCCTCCAAGCTTCTCAGACTCAACAAATCCTACCGTAACAGCTGCTCTGCCTCTCTCTGGTCTCTGTGGCAACCAGACTCAGACCACCAATGGACATCGATCTCTGGACAACCCGTCTTACATGACACAGTGCTGATGCCTTGAGCTCAGATTTAGAGTAGCGCTTTAGAAATCTGGAGCTTTAAGGCGCCCTTGTAGCGGCGTGGCCGTGTCACGGCGCCATATAAATTGTCGCTGTTGTATCTAAATCTTACCTAAGCTGAGCTAATCGAACTGAATCTAGTCTTATCTAATGACCTCTACAACGTCGCTTCAAAAAGAGTCATCATCCATCGACAGTGTTTAATCTAGACACCTTTTGGGGGGGGGGAGAATTTCCCTCCCCCAGGATTTAAGTTTCCCCCCAGAGGCCAGCAATATTATAATGCAGAGACCTTTTGGGGAGGAAAATTCCCCCAGGATACATGCCCCCCAAGAGGTCAGTGACATATTTTTTAGAGATGAATTCCTAAAAAAAGGTCATCAACGTTTTTGTGAGTAATTTGTATAGAAACAATGCGAAATGGGGACTGAATGTCTAAAAAAGGTCATAAAAAAGTCTGAAACTTTGTCAAGATGGATGAAAGTACGAAAAAAGTCATGTGTAAATTCGTTGGCCCCCTCCCCACAAACCTTGTTTTCCCTCTCAGAAGAAATGTCCATACGATAGAGTCAGCCTGTGATGGATAAGCAATTTCAAAGAAGTAAGTTTTAAGTTGAGAGCGAAATGACACAAGCGACTGAGCAGAGCGCACAGATACAGGGAGAGAATTTGAAAAACTAGGTCCAGCAACCGAAAAATCTCGTTTACCATAAACAGTCTTGATTTAGGTATGACCAGAAGACAGTTTTAGGCATCTATGCATGTTACGCTGTAGAGTTAAGACAAAAATAAAACAGTTACGTGCTAAAACAAGTTTCTATTTTTGGAAAGATGAGGTTTCTGTCAGCAATTCGGTTAAGTTTTCTTACTTAGAATATTTTTCACCGTTATTGTGCACCTTTTGCCTAAGAATAGGTTCGGATTTTTCAAGACCGTATAGTTTTTCAATGTTTTTTCTGTTCTATTAATTCGAAACGCCGATGCCTTCGTGCTTTTAGTCTCAAAGCCGATTTCGCCTTGCATCAGATTCAAAGTGGCGAAGATCTGTCTCGAGTTCCACGACTTTCACGTGGACTCAAAAACCGTCACCGGATGTACCAGAATTATCATCAGCATCTTCGGCCGTAAAGTCGGTCAGTTCGAGCTTGGCTGTTTCCATATTAATTTTCTCGACTCTTCCACGTCGCTTCCGTCCCCAAAAACTCCTGTGGTACAACCAGCGACCGTCGTCAACAACGCGGAGGGAATCGTCTACAGGAAGAACGAAAATTACGAACAAGAAGATAGTTATGGGATTTAAAGCCCGAAATTCGCCGCTAAATACGTTTGCACCTGTTCACTGAGGTGTCTTTTCAGCGAGACTCTTTATGTCTTATTCTCTTTGTCTCTTATTCTCTTTGTCTCTTATTCTCTCTGTCTCTTATTCTCTTTGTCTCTTATTCTCTTTGTCTCTTATTCTCTTTGTCTCTTATTCTCTTTGTCTCTTATTCTTTGTCTCTTATTCTCTTTGTCTCTTATTCTCTTTATCTCTTTTTCTCCTATTCTCTTTGTCTCTTATTCTCTTTGTCTCTTATTCTCTTTATCTCTTATTCTCTTTATCTCTTATTCACTCTGGCGACTCAATTACGAACAACGTTAAGTATCCTAGAAATCGTTCATTATTTACTATGCTTCATACCGTTAGATCAGTATTTCCAACGAATAAAACTAACTGATTAAAGAGTGCTGATTTCTTTTCTCTGCAACCAGAATTTGTCCTTCAACTGGTTTCTCTGGACAACCCCTCCGACGTGACATAGCTCTTGAATTACGTGTTGCTGTTGCAATCGGCTACCGTGGGTCACGGCAGCCGATTGGTTACAGAGATCTCCTTGTGATGCGGAGAGTACGGGTTCGATCCTCCTTCCCTGAAACGGTAACTGTGTATGCAGGGGCGTCTATCCCCCCTAACGCATTGGAGCAACGTCGCTTTTCCCCCTCTTCTTCCCCCTTCTCGTTCCTTCCCCCCCCCCATAAAATGGTGGCACACACACTGACAGATCTCCCCCCCCTATTTCTTGGATGGAGCACGCCCCTGTGTGTATGGACCTCGAGGAATTCCTTCACTCGCAATTGCTCAGCGCCATCGATCGACGTTTGGCCACTAGAATCGAGGCGTCAACTTTCCACTAAGAGACTTCATCATTCAATCAATCAATCAATCAATCGAAAATTTATATAGCGTCCCTTCAGGCGTTATATCAGCGGACATACTGCACAAACATGGTGGTTCGAAGCTGGCGATTAGCGTAGTGTAAAGGCTCCAACTAGGCTCCACACAAACGTATAATAGCATTGAAAAAGTGTAGGTCGCATTAGGCCTACACGATATCACATTATATTACATTTCTTCCATCTGATTGATAGACTTCTACAGAAGCCCGAAGAGAGATCTTCAACTCCTTATGAGATTCTGACAGGTGCTATATAAACAACCTAAACATACATACTCGTCGGCAGAGGCGCTATAGAGACTATCTTACAATTCTCTAGCTACAGAATCCTCGAGTTCTCGACGTGGGCGTGGCCAGTCTCAAGGTTTGACAACTCCTGACCTCATCTAATTAACTCGATCGCCTTAATTGATAAATAATAAGTATCTATCTTATATTTATACGTATGTATTTAAATAAGTTGTGAGTATGTAACTATATTGGTCTTAATCTATCTTGCAGTTCATGTATGTGAGTAATAATATAAGTATTTATATAAATAGGTTTGTACGAATTTAGCTATATATATTCTATATATATTATATATTTATATATATAAACTTAGGCCTATATATAAAATTATATATATATCTTATTATTATATGTATATATATCTTATAATTATATGTATATAATTATATATAAACAAATTTTCTGAAATGATCCTCTGACCATTCGATTAGCCTTTGAGGACTCTAAGCGCTCGGCTCTTGGCTACAGAATGCAGAAATTAGTTGAAGTTCCTTGTTCTGTTGAAGTTCAGTGGCGAACAAGGAAAACAACATCAACATCTCTTATTCTGTCAGGCATCCATCATCATGTGACATCGAAGGCCTAATTATTCCTTCGACAATAATTTGTCTTAATAGGCGTTAAACTAGGCCAATTTAGAGGACAGATGACGGCAGCTACTTATTGGCTAGACACAAGCCATAAAATAAACAGTGTCACTTTGTTTTGCGGAATAGCGGATATCTGCGAGAACTCTCAATGTTGACAGTTCATTAATAATCTGCGGCTAGCTTAGACTGCAGCTGTCGTGAATCATATAGGTGATTAGGTGTATGTAATGTAAATGTAAATCTTACGAATTTCTCAGCGACACAAAAGCCGCGTCAGGGAGAGCAGCTTAAACACAGGCGCATGATGTCGAATCAAGTCCGCAATAGCCAGGCTGCTCTGCCCGTTCCGGTGCCAGGTCAGAATCCGTGGAGGTCAAATATAGGCCACTGGTAATCGAAATTGCATGATTATTTAACGCCCCTTCCAGAAATCAGCAAAAACCACGATCAAAAGAAATGCTGATGAAAAATAGGGAAACAAAGGAAATAAGCGCATGTGGCAGTATGCATGGAAGTATGTGTGTAAATTAATTTGCCTATCACTTCAAGGCCACCATGTTCCGTTGTAAAGGCAACGAAACAATCATCAGTTTATATTTCCACTTGTTTGTGCACCAGCACTCTCTCTTCGAACTGGTTTTATGAATCCTATTTTCTTCTCTACTCCATTGTGGCGCTGAGACCTGGACGCTGACAGAGTCTCCTGAGAAGAAGCTTGGCCTCTTCCAACAGCGGTGTTTGAGGAGAACCTTGAGACTTTCAGATACTGTACAAATCAGACAAAAATCAGGAATTTTCAAGCGCATGGAACAAACCCCAGCACACATATATATATATATATATATATATATATATATATTAGGGTGGTCCAAAATCACATGTAAAAAAATTTTGTTTTCAAATTCACGAGGCATGTTGATACATTACTTTATTTTGATCTAAAAAGAACCTGTGTGAAATTTTGTGTGAGAAATGTAATATTTAGAGGTCGCTCACGAGCATCGAAATTTTACATGAGAATGGTCCTCGGTAAGCTAAGCTTTTTGGCTGCTTGTCTTACCGTGATTTAAATTGGTGTTCTGCTCCACCCCCGCTGGAGATTTAAACTTGTTAAATTTCACCACTACTTCCAGTAGCCCTATGTAATAGTAGAGACAGTGAACACCTTTTTTTAGGTCATTGACCGATACATATTAATTTTTCTGGATTTAGTAAATTTACCACAGTCACTTGAAAAATCATTTTGTCAGCATACGGAACATCCATTCTTCAGTTATGTTACCTTTATGATGGAGGCTCAGAGATCAAAGATTGAATTGATTGAGTCATCTTCATCTTCAAAAATGGACTCTAACTCATCAGAACATGGCTCTACTTCACAACGCTCGACGCGATAATCTTCTATTGTCTCAAAACGACTGAAACTGACTACAGAGCTGGTATCGGCGCTGGACCATAGCAAAATTTCTGATAGGCGTACGGTTCACATCTTGAATGTCAATGCAACAGCGTCTGGCCAAAGGTCTATTTCCCGAAGCTCGCTTCGGTGTGCCAGAATTGACAGACGAATCATTACAACGGTCAATGTGAGGGATTCCTTCATCCGCGATGTCAAGGAGAATGATGCTTCTTTAGTTCTACACTGGGATGGCAAGATGCAACCTGACCTTACAGGAAAGGGAGAGGGCACAAAGGTTGACCGTTTGTCAATATTGGTTTCAAGCCCAGATATCGAATTCGAGAAACTCCTTGCTGTACCAAAGCTGCCATCAGGTACTGGAGCTGCCATGGCCAATGCCGCTGTCCAGATCATTCGAGAATGGACCTTGGAGAAGCATGTTGAAGCTTTTTTGTTTGACACTACTGCTTCCAACACTGGGATCCATTCCGGATGTTGCCACCTGATCGAGGTAGAATTGGGACGACCTCTGTTGCATTTAGCGTGTAGACATCACGTAATGGAACTTATTTTGGCTACAGTCTTCAAAGCGGTGATGGCTGCATCTTCTGGACCAGATATCCAGCTATTCAAACGTTTTCGTGAACAGTGGTCTCTCATCAAAAAAGACGGCTTCCATGCATTCCAGGATTTAAGAATTACAAGGAGTGGCGAGACGCTACCATCGTGACCATGAAGACTTGCCTGGAGAACAAGAGTACACGCGACGATTATGCAGAACTGTGTCAACTGTCTCTGTATTTCTGACAGAGGATCTTCACGCTCCAATCAGAAAGCCTGGAGAATTACACCATGCACTATGTATGGCCAAGGCCATCTATGTACTCAAACTCCTGATGTTTCGTGAACACATGAAGCTAACCAAGATTGAGGAAGCTGGTCTCCGTGAAGTAGCTCTTTTCATTGTCCTGATCTACTCCAGAACCTGGGTGGAGGCTTCACGAGCTTGTGATGCCGCTGGGAATGACTGGGCTCTCCTGAACGACCTAATTCGCTACAATGCAGTAAACGAGAAGATCGCCAAGGCGGCCTTTACTACTTTCACACGCCATCTCTGGCATTTAGGAAGCGACCTTGTTGGCTTCTCACTTTTCTCTGAGAAACTGTCAACGGACGAGAAACGAGAGATTGTGACGCAAATGAAGAAGAAGATGGATCGCAAGAGGTGGGTTGTAAAAGACAAAACTTTAGAGGAAATAACAATAAGCCTGAGCGATCTTGCTTCTTCTGCATCTCTGAAGTTTCTGAAATCTCTCCGTATCAAGGAGACGTTCTTGGATCTTCCTCCTGAGCAGTGGGAACAAGATGCTGGCTTTGAAGAGGGTAGGAGAACGATTGAAAAACTTAAAGTCGAGAATGATGGGGCAGAGAGAGGAGTTGCCATGATCACCTTCAACGACTCACTGACGATGGATGAAGAGACAAAGCAAGCGTTACTCCAGACGGTGGAGCATCACCGTTGTCTTCACCCTCTTAAATGAGACTTTCTGAACAGTGTGACATTATGACTTTCCGACAGCGTTCATAATATGAACGCTGTCGGAAAGTCGTATTATGGTTATTCGATACTAGACACTGCACAGTCAATTAGACACTAATTTCAGCTGTCCTGTATACTCTTCACAATAAAATGGCAAACTGTTAGATTGCAGGCTCATTGCTCGTTGACTGGCCGCCTCGGCCTGCCAATTGCAGTATTTACACTGTAGTAGGTATATCAAAACTTTGACAGCATTGAGCGACCTGTAAATGTAGTCAAATCTTTTAAATATTTTGCACTCTGGGTTTTTGGACCAGATGTACAAAATAAACAACATGCCTCTGAAATATTTCAATGTTCATGAATTTGGACCACCCTAATATATATATATATAAAACTATGTATTCGTGTTTTTTCAAAAGCTTACTGACAAACCGCAGTAAGTCACCTTGAAACATAACGGTACAAGTATCAAGATTTTATTCAACACACGTCTTGGCAGCCTGTTAGGCGCCCACTCATTTTCTGCTGCCCTGTAGAGAGTGGAAGGCTGAGTCGACCTAGACGGGGCTTGCGGGTATCGAACTGCGTCTTTTAAAATCCTATGTTTTTCATGCAAGAGTATTATCATTCATCTATGCCCCTTCTATGTATGTATGTATTGTTGTATGTATGTATGTATATATCTGTATATGTATGTATGTATGTATGTATGTATGTATGTATGTATGTATGTATGTATGTATGTATGTATGTATGTATGTATGTATGTATGTATGTATGTATGTATGTATGTATGTATGCATCTGTGTAACTGTGTATGTACGTATGTATGTATGTATGTATGCATGTATGTATGTATGTATGTATGTATGTATGTATGTATGTATGTATGTATGTATGTATGTATGTATGTATGTATGTATGTATGTATGTATGTATGTATGTATGTATGTATGTATGTATGTATGTATGAATGTATGCATGCATGCATGTATATATAGAGCACATTTTAGAAGCCCATTGAAAACACTGTGGACGTGAAGGTCGAAGAGATTGCTACCTAGGCCGAGTTAACTAACTAAATTGGTCACAATGGTACACGGAAGACCTATTTTTAAACAACGTGTACCAGGATTAACTTCAAAACAACATGCCGCTTCATTTTCTGCGAATCAGCCTGGCATCGCGGATCTGTACCATGGGTGGTCCTGTTCAGGATGATAACAATATTGCAGGATCTTGCATTGTTTTGTCATTCCGTTGTTAATGATAAGCTACTTGTAAACAATTAGAAGGATGCTAACAGTCTCACACGAACTTGGGTTACTATTGTTGAATTTTGATAATGAGCTACTGGTAAACAATTACCAATTAGGAACTTAGTGGGCTGATAATGATTATAAATTGGGTGTC
Source organism: Allolobophora icterica (assembly GCA_963556255.1). Classification (NCBI taxonomy): domain Eukaryota; kingdom Metazoa; phylum Annelida; class Clitellata; order Crassiclitellata; family Lumbricidae; genus Allolobophora; species Allolobophora icterica. The sequence continues at coordinate 1,925,410 of OY744616.1, read as the reverse complement.
AGTGGTCAGTGAGTTTAGTTGTAATCTTCACTTCGATCGGAAGGGGTTCAGCGTCGCTTCCTGTCTGTGTTCAGCAGAGACTACTATTTCGTGAGTATCAGTGCCTCATATTTTACTCGTTATCTGCAGTATCTAAGTTGCTTCTGCTACCTTTCTGAGCATTGTGACATTAACGCGATTTAACGCAGTAAAGTGTTATCGTTGTAATTTCATGTAACTCGGAATTTAATCAATGTTTATTTACGTGACAGCTTTACTGGGTGTTATGTGCCTTGATTAGATGATGCAAAATATTTCCAAATTATCTAGAGCAGCAATTGCTGCTCCTCTTTCAAGCATTATAAACTCCTCATTCAACACTGAACAGGTCCCTGATGGCATTAAAGCTGCAAAAATCTTAGCCATCTTATAAATAAATAATTACCGACCTACATCCATTTTGCTTTTTTTCTCGAAAATAATAGAAAAACTCATGGCCAATAGACTTTCTGAATTTAAAAAAATGTTTACTGTCTTCTACACAATATGGATTTCAAGGGGGTCTCTCCACGTATATGGCTTTACATGTCATGCAATCTAACATTGTTGAGGCAATGGACCATGACAAATTCTCCTTAGGTATCTTCTTCGATCTTTCCAAAGCCTTTGACACTGTCATTGCAGTATACTAACTAATGAACTTGAATTTTATGGTCTTCGAGGACTTAGCATCTAATACGAAACTGGACAGGGAGCCAGTGAAGTTCATTTTTGCATATATTCAGACATCTCCTCGTTTATGCAAAATGAACTTCACTGGCTCCCTGTGCCGTTTCGTATTAGATACAAAGTCCATCTCCTAGTCACTAGATACCAGTTAGGCTTAGCGCCTAAATACCTTTCTTAACTGATGAGCAAACCAATCTCTTCACGCTCCTCTCGTCCCCTCCGTTCTGCTGACCAATTGGGTACTTGTTTGTACCTCGGTCGCGAACCACATAAACTCAGCATCGGGCCTTTGCTGTGGCTGGCCCTTCACTCTGGAATGAACTCCCTTCTGTGACCCAGAGTAAGATGCTCGATGCGTTTACACCAGTTTCACTTATATGCTTAAAGACTTTTCTTTCTGCACGATCCTATCACGTTGAGAGCACTTCTGAATAGCTATGCTGCGAGGAGCACTTTATAAATGTTTGTATTACATCACATTAAGCAACTCCCAAAGATAAGATGGAGCACAGCCCGCAAGGCAATTACGCAACAGCATTAAGATCTGAAACTTAATGCGTCTGTGCATCGACATGAAACTATATATGTCTTGTCAGATTGCAACGTTTAAGTTGGTTGATGCGCGATTTCGCAACTCGTGTACAGAAATTAGGTACACTTCCGTTATCGACTCAATAACGCCTGCTTATTTTACAGCTGCCCCCAAAGGAGTGGAAGACTGAGCCGACCTATAGGGAGCTTACGGGTTTCGAACCGCGTCTTTCAAGATCCTATATTCTTCGAGGAAGTGTTAGCATTCATGTATTCCCCCCCCCGTCCCCCTAAGCGCCATTTGCAGTTGCAAAGGGTTACCCGCCTATTCAGAGCCCAACCACTACTAATTATAACCACAGTGTGTCACAATACTAATAGCTGGAAATTATTATTAACATGATGCTTACAGCCTAAAAAGAAAGTGCATGATTCTACCACACTCATCAGCACAATTACTGAAGGATTGTCATTCGCAATTACCTCGGGCTAACTCACTTGTTTCGCATTCACTGCCCATATGTATTGCCCATCCTCATTGCACTCACTGGCTTTCATCTTCAATTTTAAATTTCAATCCTAAATCTCCCATAATTCTTAATTTGAGCCTATGCATCATTATTAGCCAGCTTGACGTGGTCAGTTTGCGATGCACGAGTCCCATGTTCGGGGCATTTTTATTTATCAATAGCGGACTCAAGGGCTGGGGAGAAGAATTTACGCAGGTGCGACGAAGGTAAGTTAAGCTGTCATTTATATACCGCCTTTGCAGCCTCTTGAAGTCCGTGTTGGCGATAATTTTTCAAAACGTCTCAACTGCATTTGAAAATAGTAGTTAGTTTCTACAGTCCACTAGTCCTTCCAACAACTCATGAACGCCTCCCATGCACCAGATGTGGGATATAAATTCCTTACTTCCTCAGCCTTCCATTCCATAGAGGCCAGCAGTTAAATTAGCGGGCGCCTAACAGGCTGCCCAGCCGAGTGTTCTGTATGATCTTGATAATTGTACTGTCATATGTTTCAATGTTACTTACTGCGGCTTGTCAGTGAACTTCTCAATGAACACGAATATATATTTTATGTATATATAAATTTTTTCAACCCGTCATATGACGGGCAAATAATATATATATATATATGTATATATATTATGTATATATGTATTAAGAGAGTGAGCGCCAAATTGGGCGATTATGTATGGCTGTCAGCAATAGCTGGACGGGAACAGGGTCCACCGGAAGTGTGGTGTTGTGCCTCACGCGGGAAGGTATTTAGTTTGAAGCGAGGTAGGTAATGTTTACCTGTCGTCATGGGAGAAGGTTCGACTCTCATCTCAGCGGTCAGAGTTCCGAGGCCCGGTGTTCCGTCTGGACGGATAAAAATTAACGAAGGTAAATTTCGAGTATATAGTCAATATGTTGCAGAGCGAATTGGCGTTTGATTTGTTTTCGTTTGATGTAAATAGTCGATTTTTTTCTTGAAATAAAACTTCGAAACGTTCGTAGTTCGGTCAAAGAAACGGAAAATTCCTCACAAGTATTTAGTTTCCGTTGACATTACACTGTGTTCCAAATAAAGACAGAGTGTGGTTGTTGTGTGCTTCAGTTTCCGTCTGTCGTGTGTCTCCTCCGACTGTTGCGACGATGTCTGTTCTCAAGAACCTCTCAGTGATCAGCGGCGTCTTCTTGGTTCTCTTCGTTCTCAGCCTCGTCTCGGCACAGAATGTCCTTGAACTTTCAGACCGTGAGTTAACATAGATCGATTTTCTGTCTTATGTATGCTAACGCAAGAAGAACGAACGAACAGTAGACCTGTATGGCTCTTTATTATGCAGATGTCCATTTTTGTGTGTCTTCATATCTTCACTTATTTATTTGCATATTTTTTTATTTACCTATATATTTATTTCTATATTTATATATTTACTTACATGTTTATTTATTCATTGCAGTCTGTTCATGTGTCGTTTTCCGTAGAAAGCGACTTGGAGTCAATGGAAGAAATCCAGGAACTGCTTCGAAATGTGCAGTTGATCTTCGAAACGAAGATATCGAGTAAGGTCCGACAGGGGATTGTACCAGAAGATGAGGATGAGAATGCTGAGAATGATGGCGCAGTGGACTCCAACGGATGCAGCTGTTCAGGCGTGAGGTGTTCCTGCTGCCAACACATTAGCGTCCCTGCACTCAACTTGAATGGAAATGGTTAGTAAAGTCATCGAAATACTAAGTATTAACTTAACCTGAATTTAGGAACATTTGAAAGGGCCTCAGGAACTTCTAAGCCTACTCTTCAAAAGTAAATTTGACGGAATTTAATTTAACTTCGGCTGAACTTTGACATTGTGTGCGTGGCAATAGTAGTGATATTAAGGAAAACTGTGGTCATTATCCATGCAGTAAACGTTATGATAATTGCAATGCAGAAGTATACCGTATTATATAGACTTTCAGATGTTCAAACTGGCGGAATATGTATATTTAACTTGGGTCATATATATATATATATATATATATATATATATATATATATATAATCTGTTGTTGGGATAATCTTATAATCTAATATGTTATTGAAACGAGTTTCGTGTTGTCACAGCTTGCCTCAGCGTCACTTATCTCCCTCGCAACTACGGAATTCTGGTCACTCTGACGTTCGGAGGACGCACGATGTTCTCAAAGGAAGTCTCAGGTATTGAAGCTCAACTATAATGACTACACTGATTGTACACTGTCGGTGGAAAGATAAGCCCGTGAGCGAGAGGAATGGTCATGTATACCCAGGCTATGGAAATGAAGTCGCTAGCACTACATACTAACATCCTCTACTAACTAGAGAGAGATATCTTTATGAATCTCTCCGTTAGAGATAGATATTAGCATGAATATCTCTCATACTAGATATGAGAGATATTTCTAGCTTAAGGACAGCTCTTCTTTTTTCTTCCTCTTGTTCCCCTTGTTCCCTTATTCTTCTTTGTGTAGTTCTGCTGCTTCTCGTCTTCTTCTTGCTCCTTTTCTTGTTCTTGTTCTGTTTCTTCATGTTGTCCTTTTTGTTGTCCTTGTTCTTCAGATTCTTCTTGTTCTTTTTCTTCCTCTGTAGTATGCAGGAGAGTCTACACCATAGAAACCTTGGAGCAATTGCTCCATCCAAGAAATAGGGGGAGATCTGTCAGTGTATGTGTCACCATTTCAGGGGGGAAGGGACGAGGAGGGGGAAGAAAAGAGGGAAAAGGGACATTGCTCCAACGACTTAGGGGGATAGACGCCACTGGTAGTATGCTATAGTAAATTTTATACAACACTTATAATTAGCAATATTCGCAATCGAATCTTAAGATATTATCGCAATGCCCAAGACACCATAATTATGATAGTTTCTTCAAGCCAACTGGCAATGGCAAGTCATCATTCCTAGGAAAAACCATCATTGATTTTCGATAGAGCCAAGAAGTGAGAAGCTATGCTACGATGGAATAATAATAATTAAAGGAACAAAATTAGTAATTAAAAGAAATACACTAGTAATTAAAAGAAGAACATTTGTGATGAAGAGAACAACATTAGTAATAACATTAAGAATTCAGTTAGCCATGCAGTTAGTAATTGAATCATTAGTATAATTAACAATGCAACTGCTTATGCAATTAGAAAAGAGAGAGTTCATAAAACGGCGTAACAGTGTCATGCAATCAGCAACGCCATTTTCAGTGCAATCAGAAACTTACACATCTGGATATTTATATAGAGCCAGTTTCTAGAAACTCACAACTCTTAGTAATAATTATTTTCTTTTGTTATTAGTACTGTTTTTGTTATCATTATATTGCATTCACTATGCGAACAAGATACGTAAATCTCCAGCAAAGGCGCTAAGCATTGTCTAAGTGAGGGAAAGTTTTCCTCAAAGACCCCACACTGTAACCGTCTCTCGAGAGGAGGATAGTACCCATACTGTCCGCGTCACTCTACCAATCAGCCACCGTGTCTTACAAAAGAGTCAAGCAAACAGTAGACACTTAATACTGATGATATCGTGGGATGCTCTCTCATAATATTCGTTGCGACTGTGCTTTCAGCAAGAAATCCGCCACCTATCTGCGTCGGAATCCCTTTCCTGAAGAAAGGCGGCTCCATCTGCATCGAATTCAACAGCCTCAACATCGGTAGCAAGACGTTCACCGGATGTACCATGTTACTGGGCCGACTCTTGTTCATAACCATTATAAAGATCAACACCGGTTGTTTCCGCATCAACTTCCTTAATGCCACCCAACAAGTCGGTGAGCTGGAGCTTCCATACCTCGATGTACCTCAAGAGCCGGTGGAGGGACCCGAACCGATCTACCTTGGTGAAGTTCAGATGGAGGAAATCAAGCCTGCCGGATACAGGAAGAATTAGGATGCAGACGATTGAACTCGCTTGAGTCATTCAATTTCTTTCGGTTTATTCTGTTTGAATAACAGTTTCTATCGCTTTTGGAAGTTTCATAATATTGAAAGCATGCCTTATTCTCTATCCAGGGCTTTTGTTTGGTCTCAGTTTGGAGACCAAGCTCTGCAAATCGTTCTATAAACTGCTGTGCTTCTCTACTTACCCTCGCTTACAGTTGCTTAGCATTAGACTGACAGTAAAAGGCTACAAATTAGCTAGGCTTATCCATAGCAAATCCTGTAACCAACGGCTGCACACTATGTTGTGTTCCGGTTTCAATTTTCCGGTGACAATTTTACAAGTGTCATTACATTACCTTATGCATGTATTAGGTATATTTGCATATAATTATGTAAGCTTGAAATTGTGGATTTAGTTGAAATCAGTGGGAATAATAATTTCATGTAAAATGTTTCTCTAAAAATATCTTCCTCTTTACTTTTCTTCCCGGCAGTAGATTCGTATGTTCAGCGGCCCCACTGCTCACCTTGATAGTGCCACTCCACACCCTGTTACTGTTAGGGTGCGGCACTAAAGGGCATATGAACAATTGAACATGTCCAGTAAATCTCGATTGCTGTAGTTTTGTATCTGCGCAACCTTGGATTAAATAACTGTTACAAATGATGGTAGATTTAGTTTAACTACAGATAGTCTTCTGGCTGATAATCAGATTTTCAAGGCTAAGTCCTGCGTTCGATTCCCGGTAGACCCTACTGCAAGTGGGACGAGTAATTATTAGTGTGTGACTTATGTAGAAGTAGTTGATGTAGCGATATCAGAAGTGGACTCGCTACTGTAGCAATAGTTGTTGGAATGGCGTTTTCAGAAGTTGGATTATTAGGAGTGTCACAAATAGTACTAGTTGTAGTAAGGGCATTATTAGAAGTAGTTTACGTGGATG
>OY744616.1:1907109-1918630 GCA_963556255.1 Allolobophora icterica | reverse complement strand
GAAGATTCTGTGAGGCAAAAAATAACATAAGTCTCCAGTTGCTCGCCTAAGTTATAAACAGAATATCGGGCATCAGAACCTGTTGAAACTTTGTAGGCCTAAGTTTAATTATTGTAGATCAACATCACGAGTTTAATTAAGAAATGCACAAACAATATATTATGCAAATATGTATATATGTATTTATGACCAGGGCTGTAGTGGTAAAATTAGAGGTGAGTACACGCTACCGGTTAGTTTTTTCGAAACAAATTAGAGGTGAGTATACGCTACAGTATTTTGTGAGTATACGCTATAGTATTTTAATATAAATAAATAAATACAAATATTTTGTGAGGTCAGTATACGGTTTCTAGAGGTGAGTATACGCTGTATACCCGCGTACACCCTCAACTACAGCCCTGTTTATGACTGTGTATGTTTGTATGTATGTATGAATACATGTACGTATATGATGTTATGTACTGTTAAGAGGCGTGCTGCATCAGGAGCGGCTTCAGTAAGCTGAGCAGCTACTAGCGCATATGAGGTGTATTTAGTTATAGCAACTTGAACTTTATTAATCTTCATATAATAACAATAATATGAATCTATATATGTATATATATTATGTGTATATATGGAATATATAGCTAGATGTAACTACATATTCGTGTTTATTCACTAGCTCACTGACAAACCGCAGTAAGTCACATTGAAACATTGAAACATGACGGTACAAGTATCAAGATCTTATTGAACACATGTCTTGGCAGCCTGTAAGGCGCCCGCTCGTTTTACTGCTCCTTTATAAAGTGGAAGGTTGAGTCGACCTTGAGGGCGCTTGTGGGTGAATTGTGAAGAGATTGTTACCTAGGCCGAGTTAACTAACTAGATTGGTCACAACGGTACACAGAAGAACTATTTTTGAACAACGTCTGCCAGGGTTAACTACGCATATCAAAACAACATGACCCTTCTTTTTCGGCGAAACACCTGCGCAGGCGGATCTGTACCATGGGTGGTTCTGTTGATGATGATAGCAATATTGCAGGATCTTGCCATAATAACAAGCTACTCGTAAACAATTACTGATTATGAACTTAGTGGGCCGATAATGATTATAAATTGGGCGTCAGTGACCAGTGAGTTTAGCTGAGGTCTACACTTCGATCGGAAGAAGTTCAGCTTCGTTTCCTGTCTGGATTCAGCAGAGACTACTGTTTCGTGAGTATCAGTGTCTCAGATTTTATTCGCCACCTGCAGTATCTAAGTCACTAGATCCCCGTTGGGCTTAGCGTCAAAATACCTTTCTGAATTGATGAGCAAACCAATCTCTGCACGCTCCTCTCGCCCCCTCCGTTCTGCTGTCCAGTTGGGGACTTGTTTGTACCTCGGTCGCGAACCTCCTTAACTCAGCATCGGGCCTTTGCTGCGGCTGGCCCTGCACTCCTCCTGTGGCCAGAAGCAAGATGCTCGAGGCGTTTTCACCAGCTTCAATTAAATACTTAAAGGTCTTTCTTTTTGCACGAGCCTATAGCGTTGAGAGCGCTTCAGAATAGCTCTGCTGCGATGAGCGCTTTATAAATATTTGTATTACGTCACATTAAGCAACTCCCAAAAATAAGCTGGAGCACAGCCAGCAAGGCAATTACGCAACAGCATTAAGATCTTAGGCTTATTGCGTCTGTGCATCGACATGAAACTATATACACCGTGTCTCAAAATAAACTGTGCAAAATTGTTTCTGTCAGAACGTCGTCAAATTTCCACCAATTTTAATAATTTTTGGTAGGTAGATGGCAAAATGGCTGAAATTTTATGCTATACATAAATTTTCCACCTCACCTGACTCACGTCATCGCACTACCTTGTTAAACACACATGTGCCAATTTCTTATATAACGCTTAAATCTTATTACATGCAACAAACTATCTGACGACTTAATTAGCACGCAGTAAAGTAAAATATGGTTTACTTAGCAGGGTTTTTAATTGTTATGACAGATCTGCTTAAAAGTGTTAGAATTTGTGTTCGAAATGTGCCCCGCTTACACGGACACAAGCGCTTAGATGGCAACGCCACTGACTGATAGCAGCATCAACGTTCGACTGGTCAAAGCGCGCCCAATCGTCGATCAGACGCATTTTGAGTTCGTCGACGTTGGCTATCCTGGAGGGGTAAACCTTTTCCTGCAGCACACTCCATATGCTATAGTCGACTCGGTTAAGATCCGGTGAATTCGGCGGCCACAGTGTTGGAGGTATGAAGTCGGGCGTTTCTCGCTCAAGGAAAGAGACAGTGTCGCGTGCTCGATGCGCCGGGGCGCCATCCTGTTGAAAGACAAAAAACTCGCCCTGGGATATCCGGCGTATGTCTGGCAGTAGCTTCTGGGCAAGAGGGTTGTCGCGATAGTAGGCCCCATTCACACTGACACCTGTCTCGATGAAATGGATTTCAGTGCAGCCAAGTTTCGAGACGTTAGTTGTTAAAATTTAAGCGTTATATAAGAAATTGGTACATCTGTGTTTAACAAGGTAGTGCGGTGACATGAGTCACGTGAGGTGGAAAATTTATGTATAGCATAAAATTTCAGCCATTTTGCCATCTACCTACCAAAATTTTTTAAAATTGATGGAAATTTGACGAAGTTCTGACAGAAACAATTTTGCACAGTTTATTTTGAGACACGGTGTATATTTGCCAAAGCCTTGTCAGATCGCAACGTTTAAGGTTGGCTGCAGTTGGTTGATGCGCGATTCTTATAATTATATTAATTAAGAGTGCGCGCCACATTGGGCGGTTTTGTTCGGCTGCCACCAATAGCTGGATGGGCACGGATTCCAACGGAAGTGTCGTGCTGTGCGTCACGCGGGAATCGAATTAGATTGAAACGAGGTGTAGGTAATGTTTACCTCTCGCGAAGGGAGTAGGTTCGAGGTTCAGCTCAGCGGACACAACACCGAGGCCCGGTGTAACGTCTCCACGGACTGAGATTAACGAAGGTATTTTCGGTGTGTATAGTGACAGTGCTTCCCAACCTTTTCTCAAACACGGCACACTTTCTAAAAACCATTCACGAGACGGCACACTGCATTTATGGTACTTATTATATATATATATATATATATATATATATATATATATATATATATATATATATATATATATATATATATATATATATATATATATATGGGTGCTCGGTGGTGTAGTGGTTAGCGCGCCAATCGACTGTCAATCGAGAGGTCGGGGTTCAAATTTTCGCCAGGGCAAAAATTTGGTTACAGAATTCTGTTCCACTTGCACCCTAGTCAACTCAGCTATGATGAGTACACTGACCGTACACTGTCAGTGGGAGGATGAGATGGCGAGGGAGATAGGCTAACTGGCCACCCGCCGTCATATGGCGAGGCTTAGAAAATGAAATCGCTAACACTTCATGCCCATGGCTGCCTCAGGGCTAGCCTAAGGTACTGATAATCAGGAATTATGTCGACGTCAATAGGCCTACTGATAATCAGGAATTGTCAACCGTTCTTTCAAAAACCATTATAACCGGGACAAATTAATTAAAAGCAGTCTCTAAACCAGAATGAAAAACTATGGCTAATGGAACGGTTGACTTTGCAAAGAATGTGATCAGACGTTTAAATTATAATAATTTACTCAGCCATAATATGCTCTATCCCACGCTGATAAACTGGTGGAGTCCAGTACAATTTCTTACAGACTGATTTAGCTGTATGTGAGCAGGGGGTCTACACCTGTGAAGCAAAATCAGTCTGCTAAGAAATTATACTGGACTCCACCAGTTTATCAGCATGGGATAGCGCATATTATGACTAAGTAAATTATTATAATTTAAAACGTCTGATTTCCGACATTCGGCCACGGCACGCTTCTATCGCGCTTGGAACCACTGGGTTAGTCAATTGAAGTATGGGTTGTTTTCGTTTGATGTAAATAGTTGAGTTTATTCTTGAAATAAAACTTCGAAACGTTATTGTAGTTCGGTCGAGGAAAAGGAAAAATCCTCACAAGTATTTAGTATATGTTGACGTTACACCGTGTTCCAAATAAATACAGCGTGTACTTGTTGTGTGCTTTAGTTCTCGTCTGTCGTATATCTCCTCCGAATGTTGCGACGATGTCTGTTCTCAAGAACCTCTCAGTGACCAGCGGCGTCTTCTTCGTTGTCTTCCTTCTCAGCCTCGTCTCGGCACAGAATGACCTTGAACTTTCACCTCGTGAGTTAAAATAGATCGTTTTTCTGTCTATTGTACGGGTGCGTCAGTAAGAACGACGGACGCAATTATTATCACTACTCCTAATTTATTAAAAGCATCATTACCCAATGATCAAGCATCAATCGATTGTGCTGAGCAATTTTGAGTGACGAACCTGCTCAAGGTCCAAACACAGAAACCGCTTTAGTATTTATGTAGCGCCTCTACTAGATGACTATTCAACTCCTGTGGAAAAGAACTGTTTTCAAGTGTTCATAGAAAGTGATTTCAGAATCCCTACAGCTAAGACAACGCGCAAATCCAAAGTGAGTCTGTTCTAGGTAATTGCCCCAACCACTGAAAAAAGTGCATCTCTGCATCGTCCAGCTGCGTGCAAGGGGAACAATTAATTCACCCCGACCAGTGGGAAATCGAAATGGGGCAGCAGAGCTGTCGCAAACAGCACCAATTGGCATCGCAAAACCCAGATCAAGATCTTAAAGTCAGTTGCTTTTATGTATATGTCTTCAACCGTTTGCTTATTTTTGTCTGTTTATTCGTTTACATAAAAAATATGTCGAAGATTGTTTATTTATTTATAGATTTATTTATTTACTCATTGCAGTCTATGTTGAATGTCGTTTTCCGTAGAGAGCGATTTGGAGTCGATGAAAGAAATCCAGGAAATGCTTCGAAACGTACAGCTGATCTTCGGGACGAAGATAGCGAGCAAGGTCCGACAGGGAACTGCACCAGTTGATGATGATGATGATGATGAGGAGGAGGAGGAGGAGGAGGAGGAGGAGGAGGAGGAGGAGGAGGAGAATGCTGTCACAGCGGACCTTAACGAATGCAGCTGTCACGGCATGACGTGTACCTGCTTAAAACACATTAACCTTCCTAGACTCAACTTGAACGGGGTCGGTGAGTAAAGTGATCAAAATATTAACGTAATCTGAATCTAAGACCATTTGAAAGAACTCCAGGCACTTCTAAGCCTACTCTTGAAAAATAAATTGAACGGAATTTAATTTAACTTCATCTGAACTTTGGTATTGAATGCGTAGCAGTATTAGTGTCATTAAGGAAAACTGTGGTCATTATCCATGCAGTAAACGTTATGAATATGCAGAAGTATACCCTACAGACTTTCAGATGTTCAAAACGGCGGCATAAATAGATAACTTAAGTCTTAGCGTCATACCCTGGTTATTCATATACCGAAAGTCTTTAGGGTAAACTTCTGCATTGCTATTATTATAATGTTTACTGAATGCATAATGACCACAGTTTTTCGTTATGATATGACTACTGCTACGCAATTAAATATATATATATATATATATTATATGCGTATATATATTTATATAATCTGATCTTGGTATAATTTAATCTGTTGCTGGGATAATTTAATAATCAAATATGTTATTGAAACGAGTTACTTGTTGTCACAGCTTGCCTCGACGTCACTTATATCCCTCGCAACTACGGAATTGTGGTCACTCTGACGTACGGAGGGCGCACGATGTTCTCAAAGGAAGTCTCAGGTATTGAAGCTCAACTATAATGACTACACTGATTGTACACTGTCAGTAAAAAATCAGTCGGCGAGGGAGAGGAACGTTTTTCCTCACAAGTATAAGTGAAACGGATTGGTCCCCAGTCCTTGAGGCGTGTAATTGTAACAATGCTAATCTAGCTTATGATCTCTTTCTAAATAAATTTAAATCTATCTGCGACATCGCTTTTTCCCGTTTACAGTCTAATAAAAACAAAGAGCATAAGATAAAACAACCATGGATGACTCCGGGGTTCCTCTAACTGCTCCCTAAATACTGGTATTGTCCCTCAGGCATTAAAATTGCCAAAGTTACCCCGATCTTCAAAAAAGGTAATAGAAACGAGATCTCAAACTATAGGCCTATATCTATTCTCCCTTACTTTGCAAAATTTTTTGAGAAAATAATGTCCAATGGACTTACCAATTATATTATACAAAAATCCCACATTATCTTTCATTCCCAGCACGGCTTCCAGGCGGGACAATCTCCTTTCCTGGCTCTTATTAACATGTATGACAATATTTCCAACTCTTTTGATAATAACGAGTACTCAATAGGAATTTTTTGGACCTTGGCAAAGCGTTTGACACTGTAAACCATGATATCCTTCTCCACAAATTATCGAACTACGGAATAAGAGGCACACAGCTAGCTTGGTTTACTAGTTACCTGAGTAACCGATCCCAATATGTTCTTTGCAATGGTGCCCGGTCTGAAATATTAACTGTTAAATTTGGAGTTCCCCAGGGATTCAACCTTGGACCTCTACTCTTCCTACTTTATATAAATGACTAACCTAATGCCTCCTCCGTACTTTCTTTCATTTTATTTGCCGACGATAATATCATCGTCCTATCTCAGTCTTTCTCGACCCCCAGTCACTACTCACCTCAAGTTCTCCAACCGAGCCATATCCAACACAGCACCACGCCTCTGGAATGATCTCCCCTCTGAATTCCGCATTTTCTCTGTCCCTCCATCATCATTGCAACCCGTCCTTCATCCTCATCCTCATGTTCCTCTATCTATCACCCCCGGGCTTTCCACTCAAAACTGAAGTCTCGCCTTTTCAAGTACTCCTACCCTGACTCATCTGATCCTCCGCCTTCCAATTCTTCTCGCCGTAAACGACACCCGCCTTGACAGCTGCTCTGCCTCTCCTGATCTGGTATCCTGGAAATCGGACTTGGACCTCTTTTTGACCACTGTCTGGAAACTCCTGATCTGGTACCCTGGAAATCGGACTTTGACATCTTTCGGACTACTCTCTGGAAACCCCTTTGATTTGGTTTGGCCTCCTGGAAATCGGACTTGAACCTCTTTTGGACCACTATCTGGAAACTGATCTGGTACCATGGAAATCGGACTTTGACCTCTTTTGGACTACTCTCTGGAAACCCCCTTTGATTTGGTTTGGCCTCCTGGAAATCGGACTTGGACCTCTTTTGGACTACTCTCTTGAAACCCCCTCTGATCTGACGTAGCGCTCGTGAATAGGCTGGTGTCCTGCGCTTGGCCTTCGAGTGGCGCTTTAGAAGTTTGGAGATTACGATTACGATTACGACACTAATGTATTCCATTCTGACAAATCTTATGCTAATCTGGTACTTACAATTAATAACGAGCTTAAGCGAGTAACTGAATGGTTATTATTGAATAAACTAACCTTAAACATAGACAAAACTTCCTTTATCCTTTTTAAGTCACATAGAAAGGTGGGACCACCCGATGACTCGCTTGGACTCCTAATTAATGATACTCCTATTTCTCAAGTTAAATGTACTAAGTTTTTAGGGGTTATGGTCGACCAACATCTGACCTGGGATCAGCATATTAAATGCATTTCCACTAAAATTGCAAAGAATCTAGGGGTAATTTATCGTGCATCAAATAAACTCCCCCTCAATACGTATGCAACTTTACTATTCTCTTATCTACCCCTACTTGTCCTACTGTAGTGCAATTTGGGCCTCAACCTACAGCACTAGACTCCAAAAATTGGTAATTCTGCAGAAAGGAGCAGTCCGTACTATCAGTAACTCCTCTGGGGTTCCCATACCGATCCCATCTTCGCTAGATACAGGATATTAAAAATGACCCAAATAAGGAATTATCAAATTGGTATTTTTATGTGCAAATTTACGCGTGACCTTCTGCCCCCTAAATTTAAGACCCTTTATCGTATGGGCTCTGACATCCATTCCCACTTCACAAGAGGTGCTAGCAAATATAGGCCCTCGTGTGCTCACTCCAATACACGGAGATTCTCTATCAATGTTACAGGACCGCTGATATGGAATGTTCTCCCTCTCCCGCTCCAGCAGGTGGGATCCCTCTCAGGATTCAAAAGTCAGCTACGCCGGTATCTTATTGAGAATACTTCTCTCTATCCTTGACCCACCATCGGCCGTTCTCTGTTGCCTCCTAGTAAAGTCTTGTATTAATGTTTGTTTACTCAGCCTCTGTTAAGCGGAGTCCTTTAGTTTTTTCTGTTTCACCGTTGCCCAGTCGGCGTCGGCCTAGGTTTCATTACCCTGCTTTTTGTTTATTAAATCCCCATAGTAACTTAAACCGTCAAGTTGGTTCTCGCCTTGTTAATATAATTGTAAGTAGGTGTCCCTACTAGCGGGAGTCTTCCCTTCTGGGCCTACCTTTGCGACCATCTTGATTTGCTTTGATCTACCTTGTTATAATTTTGGTTTCAATAAAGTAATATGTTATGTTATGTTAACGTATGCCAAGGCTAAGGAAATGAAGTCGCTAACATTTCATACTTATATCTGTCTGTTAGGGTTAGCTCTTCTTTTTCTTCTTTTTCTTCTTTCTCTTGTTTCCATATTCTTCTTGTTTTTCTTATTGCTTTTCTGCTTCTTCTCTTGTTCCTCTTGTTCCTTCTCTTGTTCTTGCACCGCTTCTTCTTGTTGTTCTTGTTCTGTTCGTTCTTCTCGTTCTTCTGGTTCTTCTTGTTCTTGTTTATTTCTTGTAGTTTGCTATAGTAGGCTATAAACAACACTTATAACGAGCAATATTCGTTACCGAATCTTACTACTTCAATTGCGACGTTATCGCAATGGCCAAGACATCAATTGATAGTGCCTTCAAGCGAAATATCAATGGCAATTTGTCATTCTTATGAGAAGCCATATTAAACTCAGACAGGGCCGAGAAGCGAGAAGCTATGCTACGAAGGATTAATAGAAATAAAGGAACAACATAAGTAATTAAGAGAAATACATTAGTAAGAGAACAACTTCAGCAGTGACATGACGTAGTAAAAGTGACTACACTAGCCCGTGTGTTATACGCGTCCACGGCATGGTGGGACTTCGCGGATCAACAGCAGTCCGTGTTAGACCGTCTGGTGCGTCTGCATTATCTCCCTACGGATAGCCCCACCTTGGAGCATTTATGTAGCCTTGCAAACTGGGGCCTCTTCGCAGCGGTACTGCATGACGAGGGCCATGTGCTGAACCGTCATCTCCCACCGCTCAGGCCACAGCACTATTCCATGAGGCCAAGACTGCACGACCGATTCATACCTAGAGCGGACAATTTAATGAGGAAAACATTTCTGACAAGAATGCTTTATTTTGTATAAACTATTATGTAAACCAAAGTGCGGTATAAGCAGTTGGTATTAATAAAGAATATATTTACTTTACTTGCTTTACATAAAGAATACAATTTTAGCACAGTTTGCCATGCAGTTAGTAATTCAAACATTAATACAATTAGCAATGCAGCTGCTTATGCAATTAGAAAAGATGCCGAGAGCCATTGTCAGTGCAATCAGAAACTTACACATCTAGATATTTATATAGAGCCAGTTTCTAGAAACCCACAACTTCAATTAGTAATAACTATTTGATTAAATTATTATTATTTATGTTGCTGTTATTATTATTATTATTATTATTATTATTATTATTATTATTATTATTATTATTATTATTATTATTATTATTATTATTATTAGTAGTAGTAGTAGTAGTAGTAGTAGTAGTAGTAGTAGTAGTAGTAGTAGTAGTAGTAGTAGTAGTAGTAGTAGTAGTAGTAGTAGTAGTAGTAGTAGTAGTAGTAGTAGTAGTAGTAGTAGTAGTAGTAGTAGTAGTAGTAGTAGTAGTAGTAGTAGTAGTAGTAGTAGTAGTAGTAGTAGTAGTAGTAGTAGTAGTAGTAGTAGTAGTAGTAGTAGTAGTAGTAGTAGTAGTAGTAGTAGTAGTAGTAGTAGTAGTATGATCATTATATTGCATTTTATGCGAACAAGGTATGTAAATCTCAATCGAAGGCGCTAAGAATTTTCTAAGCGAGTGAAAATCGTCCCCAAGGTCTCACAGTGTAACCGTCTCCGAAGATGAGAATAGAACCCGTACCCAACACGATACAAGGCATTCGCTCTCACCAATCAGCCACGGCGCCTTACAAATGAGTCACGCAAATAGTAGACAAGCATCGTGAATGTTCTCATGATTAGTTGTGACTGTGCTTTCAGCGGGATATCCGCCACTTATTTGCGTCGGAATTCCTGATCTGCAGAGAGGCGGCTCTGTCTGCATTGAATTCAACAGCCTCAACATCGGCAGCAACACGTACAGCGGATGTGCCAGTTTACTGGCCAGAATCAAGTTTTCATACCTTGTAAAGATCAAAGTCGGTTGTTTCCACCTCAACTTTCTCAATGCCCCCCAAAAAGTCGGTGAGGTTGAGCTTCCGTTCCCTTATGTACCTCAAGAGCCGGTGGAAGGACCCGAACCGATCTACCTTGGTGACGTTCAGATGGAGAAAATCAAGCCTGCCGGATACAAGAAGAATTAGGATGCAGGCGATTGTACTCGCTTGAGTCATTCACATTCTGTCATTTTATTCAGTAAATGAATGACATTTTCTCTCGCTTTTAGAAGTTTCATAGGCCTATATTTGAAAGTGTGACTTATTCTCTATTTAGTGCTTTTGTTTGATCTGCGCAAAATGGTAGGCCTAAATGGTTCTATAAACTGATGTGCTATCTATTTATCCACGCTTACAGTAGCTTAGAATTTGAATGACAGTGAAAGCCTACAAATTAGCTGAGTTTTTTAATATCAAATCTTTCCACCAACGGCTGCACACTCTGTTGCGTTCGGGTTTCAATTTTCCGGTGAAAATTTTGCAAGTGTCCATACAACATTGCCTTATCTTATGTTATGTATATTTCCAAATGTGTGAGCTTGAAATTGCGGATTTAGCTGATATCAGTGAGAAATAACTTCGTGTAAAATGGTTTCTTATATTTATTCTTCTCTTAAGGTTTCTGCCCGGCAGTAGATTCATAAACCTCACCACTTGCTATATCTCCACAGGTCTTTCACTCAAAACTGAGAACACTGCTCTTTCACAAATCCTATCCCGATTCCTCCTCGTCCTCTGTCTAACCCCCCTCGCCGTCTAAACCCTAAACACCACCCACCTTAGCCATCTTACTGTCTTCCTGACTGACTCATTTGGATCTTGACCTGGAACAGATTCGACCCCCCCCCCGCCTATCGATTTTGATTTGTCTAAGCGCCTGTGAATAAGCTGGTTCCCGCGACTTCGCATTTTTGGGCGCTGTAGAAATCCGGAGATTACGATTACGATGTTCAGCGGCACTTCGATAGTACTAATCCACACCGTGTTAGGTGCTGCGCTAAAGAATCATATAAATGGGCATATGACCGTGCCCAGTTAATCTCGATTGCTGTAGTTCTGTAACTGCTCAAGCTTGGGTTGAATAA